>PVKB01005428.1:0-97586 GCA_004027205.1 Ctenodactylus gundi
TGTGAGTGTCCCTAGTGCAGATCAGTCCACACAGTCCCTTGCGATGACAGAGTCCTTCTGGCAAATTTCCTCACAGCACCCAGCCCCTGAAAAGGACTTTGTTGCCTCTGAATCATTTCATTCTTTCATCTAGCCAGGTGCATGTTGGTGATTTATTTTTCATCTTCCAATTCCATAAGCTTGGGAAAACATCTTACACCAGATGCAGCTAAACAAATCCGACTACTTTAATCCCAGACATTGCCACATCTAAGATGTCTTTGGGGGACTTGGTGAAATCATATCTTTTTTCTCACCATTTTGGGGAAAATCACATTTCCAGAATTCTGGCCAGCTCTTCAACCTTGACATATCCCCTAACCCGAATTCGATTTCTGTGCTCTACTTTGTTTCAGATAAGGCTTAGATCCCACACATCTCAGGAGTGATTGGAAGCCTAGTGTAAAAATGGCAGTTTCAAGCACCATAACCTGATATTTACCTGGGTAATTACTTGGTGTTTTCATTGGTATTTTACTGTTCAAGTGAATCCTAAGACTGCCTTACACATGCATTAAACACTTCCTTTCACTGAGCATTGTCATTAAAGCATGTTTACACAATTTTAATGCATTGCAAAATTATATTTCCTGGACTTAAATTCTTAAAATCCCCATTCCTCCTCTATATACTCATTTTAGGAATTCTTAACATGACTTAATAAACCTTGAGAAACATGCACAGATTAAAATGAAATCATAGCTTTTCAATATTTAAGCAATTTAAATTTCATTGAACATGAGCAGGTATTTAAGAATAAATTCCTGGTAAAACCTGTTCACAAAGGACAATGGAATCCAAGCTGTTAGCCTGTCATAGTCAAACTCCTACAGTCAAGAGCAGATATTTATTGTTGTTAGGCATAACTGATATGATTATCATGCTCATACTCAAAGGTGAAATCTAATTTAAGTTTGAATTAAAATTAAACAGTAATTTCTGTCACCAAATTATTTATCATCATAGCAATAGAGGTGCTGCAACTTGGGATAGCATGCAGTGTGTTTGGAAATACGGTGTATGGTAGTTTGCACATTCAGAGATAGAAGCTTTCGCACATTAACACATACATCAGAGTAAATATCTCGCAGAGAACATTAAATATTACAAACTACTATAGATTTACTTCTTAATGATTGCCTTAAAAATAAGTCATGTGCAAACTCATAAATCAGATCAGAAGATAAAGCCATAGAAATGATAAAAAAGCAATAATAAGCATATATTGAGCATTTATTAAACTCCAATAGCGGTGTGTAGGATTTTGTATTTTTTCTCACTTAATATTGACAATGACTTTAAGCACTAGAAATACGAAAAAGTAGGTCAAATATAAATATTGGAGCCATAGAGACTTTAAAATTTGATCAAATTCACATGATCAACGGATTATCAGAGACAGTTTTAGCTCAGGTCTATTGACGAAGATCAAACCATCGCCTGACTCTGCCATCATGCACTCTCAGTATTGTGCAAAAGTCACATATAAGTACAATTAGTTATACAGCAAAAGAGTAGAATAAAACACAGAGAAAAGAATCACAGAGCCACAAAGAAGCCCAGAGGCCAAGAAATCAGGGCCAACTTAAATCCATGATACAGAGCTTGTCGTTTGCTCTTGTCAGAAGGCTTCATTCTTGTTGTGTGAAGCCTTTTTATATGAGATATTTTTTGTCATTTGAAAATGGGCTAAACCTGTTTCAAATTTTTCATAAAAGCTGAAGAGATCTTGGCTGTAGTCAACACCCCACATCATACTTTTGGAAACGCCTGTTCTCCTACTAACATTTTGAAATGGACTATCCCTAGCATGGACATATGTCTTAGAGAATAAGAATGAACTGCAAATCTCTTCAGTATAAGGACTACAAGTCTACGGAAATGAAATATAGTGAAGAAACTTCAGAAAAAGTTATCCTCTTGTGAATTAATCCAAAATAAATAAATGAGCACGAAGACATGGGTGTAGTATGTTAATACGGCAGAGCATCATTAAAATAGCAGATATCCAGCATGCTTTCACTAATTAGGATGATTCTGGTCTTAATGAAGGAATTCTACTTTGGATTGAGCTACATCACATTGTCAATTAACTTAAGTAAATTCAGTTGCTCTTGTCGGTCTGCAACGACAAAGGTAAGATAAATACTGGCTTCAAAATCAGAAGCACAGACTGTAGTAGCCCTGATGTGGAGACTTCGCTCTAGTCTCTTAAGAGCATAAAAATAACTCATCATAGACTTCTTGCTTCCCTCCATATGATTACATGATTTAAACATACGCCTTGTTAGTACAACTTCATCTCCAAGCCACAGCACAGTTTTTTCAAAATTCTCAGTAACTCTTAACTGAAAAAAAAAATGTCTAAGGAAGAAGAAAAGATTCTATGCTAAATGTCCATGAAACTAACTCTCCTCAACATGAAACTTTTCAAAAAGCTTTTCAAGAATAATCTTCACCATCTTTCGTTTTTAAATTACTTTATATTTTGTAACCCCACTGTGAGGTACGGTTCCAGCTATGCTTTTCTTTATCTAAAGACATTAGATGGTGGGGCATTGATTCAGTCAGCGAACGGACAAATTCAAGTATCTACCGTGAGCTCAAGCAAGAGAACACAGCCCCACGGAAGCACATTTTTTATTACACAGAAGCCCATGTTGCGCTTCAGTGTCATTGATCTGGAGGATTTTCACTCATGTCTGGGGAGACTAATGAACAGAAACAGACAAAAAAAGTGTTGTTGTAGGTTTTTATGTTATATTGGGCTGAATCCTCTAAGACCCTGGACCCTGCTGATGTTACTGTCTGATCGTCAGTATCCATCATCATTTCTTTCTCTTTGTCTTCATTGACTTCAGTATCTAGAAAGTACTTAATCACAAATTTAAATAAGATGCGTAAAAAATACACAGAAAAGAAGAATGTAGTGCATCCCACGCATCCACCACCCAGTTGAACACTTAAAGGCATATTTGTGCATTTCAGCCTTAGTTATTAAACACAAACTCCTCTTTTTACGGAGGTACATCCTAGCAATTATCCTTCGTACCCATCATTTTAATGTCATCGCTCAGCTGTATTTTATGAATTAAAAATAAAGAGTATTACCCTGTCCCTTATTCGACTTCAGTTTTTGGCCACCCCATATCATTTTAACATTCGCTTTATCAAGTCATTGTCACTGCTACATGAAATGTTATTGAATGAAAAGTTGTAATTTACATGTTTATCCTCCTTCCGATGTTCTGAGTTGTTATATTTGCAACATTCCAAGCACCTGTGGTGAACATCTTTGTGAGAGGCCTCCTGGAGCCCAGCGGGGAAGGGTCTCTGGAGAGCATGTACTTGTGTCTTAGTTTTGCACAGTTTTCTACTTGATCTAACACAGGCATTCTTTAGTAGTGTTTCAATTTATCATTTCATCATCATGAGGTCTCCTTTATCTTTTATTGTACTCTCTCCTTCAGCTGTACTGGGTAGATTTCTAATGTCAGCCTATCCTGTGGAGGTAGAGCATTAGTCCCGCCTTTAATTGCATCGGATTACCAAAACTATAGAGCTTCTTTGCAGACATTAGTTAGTAACTTGCTTCGGATTTTCTCCCATGAATTAGATTGTCCATTTTTTAAATGCTTCTGTCTTATTGATTTGCTGAAGAGTTTTTATATAGCCTGAGGACAAATTGTATGCAAAATCGTTGTAAGTTATGTGAAGAAAAATACACTGTAACCAGTTTGAGAAGAAAAGATATATTTAAAAGACATCGGACTGCTGATAGAGTCTCAGGGACTGGAGAGGCAGATTCAGATGCCCTGTGGCTTCCCCAAATCACACAGCAGGATTGTCCTAGCAAAGACCAGACTGGTTCACAGCTGGGCCCAGACACTCTGTGCACCACTAATGAACCTACAGACTGAAGGATGGAAAACACTGCTTGCTGTCCCCCAAAGGCAAGGACTTCCTCTCTAATCAGCCTTGCCCAAGTAGATGTGATCATTGGCACATAGGCCCCCTGTACAGTGCCCTTGCTGGTTCATGCCTTAGGGAATCAGAACTCACATTATGAGAAGTTTCCCGAATATCAGGAAGGGCATGAGGATGTGATTAATGTCCCAGTCACTAATCACCTGTTACCTGAATGTGACACCAACATTCATTTTGTTTCTAACAGTCTGATTCTGTTGAACACATCAACAGCTTCTTTCGCGTCATATGTTTGTGTGATATATTTATAGGTCCTTTCTCCGTACTAAAATTAAAATAACATTTTTTCAAAATCATTGTAAGCCTGTTTGATGTTTTACTTTTCAAATTTGTGTTTTTATTCTATTTGGAATAGACTTTCAAGTCTTGTGAGAGAAAAAAATTGGGCCTGTGCCACATATTGACCACGATTATTTATCAAGCAGATTTAATTTTCTCACAAATTGATGCAGCTGCCTTTCTCATACATGAGGATTTTTTATCTATGTCGGTAACATTTTGGGCTTTTCATTGGGTTCCACTTGTGTACTTGGATGTGTTTGTGTTAATACTGCATTGCTTTAGTTATAAAGAGCTTTAAGATGTCTATGAAGTGATCTTACTCATTGTCTTGTTTTGCCTGTTCATCTTTCCTCCATACAAAGCCAGAGTCTGCATGAGAAAGAACACTAGAGACAAAGTAGAAGAAGGAAGAAAAAGATAATTTGGGAAATCTTAGCTCTCACTAAAGGAGTCTGCATTTTCTTCATTTGAAACACAATCTGTTACAATTTCATGCATTAATTAATTATATTTTATATCGCTAATAAATTATTATTACATTTTCTAGTTCATTTTAGCTTGCACATTAGAATATCTTCGATTCAACCATTTTAACATATGAGTAACATTTGATCATAAAGCACGGTATAGAGTCGAAGGTCTTCAGATTAAATAAATTTCATGCTATTATTGAGACGTGGTATTGAAATTTAAAGAACTTTTTTGTGTGTTCCTGGATTTTTTTTAATTCTAGAAGCAAATTATGTTAATAATTGTACTTCCAGTGTAGACCCTAATTTGTCATGATATATTTATATTTGTGTACGTGTTCATATACACATGTATATAAGGAGGTGATTCAAGTTTTGTAGGACCTAAGTCGACACAACTCGAATCTTTCTTTTAAAAATGATTCCAGCTGGAACTGGTGGAACAGGTTTGTTATCCTAGCACATTGAGGGGCTGAGGCAGATTAAAGTTTGTGAGCAGCCTGGGAAAGTTAGCAAAAAGTTTCAAAACACAAAAACAGGGAAGAGTCTAGGAATATCTCTGTGTGATGGGCCTCAGTTCATTTGCTGGTGGTAAAAATGGAGAAAGATTCCAAAATTGAAAATAAAATTCATCAATGTAATCAAGAAAAAATCTCTAAATGAAGTTATAACCTTTTAACAGAAGGATCTAAGGCTTAAATTTCATTCTCTTTATGACAAATCCACCTTGGCTTGTGTACTACTAACTGGACTCTATACGCAGCCGGCCAAACATTTAACTGAACGTTTCCAATACGTACAGAAATACTCAAACAGCTACTCATTAATAAACACTCTTTCTGCTCCTGACTTGTGTCTACCCATGGTTTTATAACACTTAGTCATCACTTGTCATTAAGGAATAAATTGTCCCCCGTTGAACAGCAACCCAGCCAAACACATCCTTGCAGTGTCAACACCCAACTTGTTTCATTAAATTGTTTGATGTGAATAAGTCTAAGTTGTTTGCTTTAGCACTCTACTTCTTTGTTCAAAATAGCATGTTTGGCAACAATTGG
Organism: Ctenodactylus gundi; assembly: GCA_004027205.1. NCBI lineage: Eukaryota > Metazoa > Chordata > Mammalia > Rodentia > Ctenodactylidae > Ctenodactylus > Ctenodactylus gundi. Next base: position 5,837 of record PVKB01005428.1, read on the forward strand.
TGCTCCTGGGCTGTGAAGCCCCATTTTTTTGAAGATCTCAAATACCAAGATTTTGAAGAGCTAATAATTTTTTAAGTGGATAACAACCAAGGATAATGTCTATATCTCAAGAGTCAAAACCAAGCCAAGTAGATGTGGGTTACACACACACACACACACACACACACACACACACACACACACACACAAACTTGACAGTGGACTTGCTAGTCTGTCCGAGTTAGGGACAGTGTGTGGCTCTTGCCCACACAAACCACAACTATGGTGAGAAGGAATTAAGGATCTCTATAATAAAACCATTTGGAAACAAGAAAAATTGTGACTTTTCCAAAAAATAAATGAAAATAAATACAGTTTGCATGGATCCAGAAAAAAAGTGTAGGAGGGAGAAGTTTCAGCACCATTATGTCAGTTCTGTTACTTCCGTTGGTTCTGTTGGGGGTCCTCACACCCTTATGCTACAACTTTTATGTTGGGCATCCTTGGGAATCCCCATCTTTGCTGTCAAACAATACCTGCGGAAAATTAGTAAAATTCATTTGAAATGCAAACAATACATATTGTGTTAATTTTTAAAAATTGAATAGTGATTATAAAATTAAAATTTCATCTGTTGGCTTTTAAAATAATTTCTTACCTATCAGGCCCAAAGATATATAGTGATTTTACTAGGCAGGGTCAATATTTAAACAAGTAAGAACTAGAAGGGTAACTATTTGTTCACACAGCAGTGTTTACTGAAAATGTATTGATCCTGGGCTTGGGAAGAGTGAATAGGGTAAACTAAGCCTGGGAACTATTATTGTATGTGTGGTGTATCGCTCCTGAAAGAGGGAATAGAGTCTTTTAAATACTCATATTAAAAATGCAGGAGAAGTATTGTGAGGCAAAAGCATAACATCATACAAGAAAGGAAAACAGGGATGGCTGACCCATATTTGGACAAAGGAAGACAAGATTTCTTCCTGAAAATGACAAGTCACCTGAAACCAAAGTTACAGGTTAGAGCTCAGCCAGAGAGGATAGTGTGGATAACAGAAAAGGCACACTCCAGGGACAGGCATGTTCCACACAAAGACTTTTGCTCTGGAAATAGACAAAGCCAGAGTCTGTATGAGAAAGAACATTAAAGTGGAAGAAGAAACAGAAAGATAACTTGGAAAATCATAGATCTCATTAAAGGAGTCTGAGTATTTCTGTTTTCTTCTTCTTTTTAAATGAGACAGTAAGTCACAAAATTAGTATCCTTCATTTTTAGACCGGATTGCTTTTGTACAAGGTTTGACCTCTGAAAGACTTTTAATAAGTGATTTTAAATATCCGCACAACAGGCAACCATTGATCCTTCTTCCATATTTCTTTTTGCTTTCCAAAACTTCCAGAAAGAAAAATAAAACTTTTCTGTGTCTGAAAATTATTCACTTTCACCTACTCAAGTGTTATCTAACTCAAGCAAGCTTATCAAAACTTGCTGCTCTTCCAAGCAATTACTTTTCCACTGTCTGCCAAACTACCTAATTCTAATCTCAATTTTGTTGCATGACACAAACACGGTGTTAAATTGGATGGCACTGAACAAAATGTCAAACAAAGAGCCATTAGACCCTTCAATGCTGTGCAGTGCTAAAGCTTGGTCTTCTAATCTTCCAGTGAAATAGGTGATGCAGACAATAATGAGAACTAGCATTTCTAACTAGTGTGGGCGACATTTCGAGAACCACTTTGCTCGGAACGTACCACAGTGCACCAGAATAAACTCTGCTGAGTTGCAGGCTACAGAGGCTCCTGGTAAGAATAAGACCATTTAATTCAGTTGGGCCCAGAATATTCGATGCATTTCAAAACAAAGGCTGAGAGCCAGTGGAAGAGAAAGGAAGCTGACCATGTGGAGACCTATGCAAATTTAGTACAATACCTTTTCCAGGCTGGCTGACCCACTTTAGAGCTGCTGTTGCCACATGGGACAGAATGAGTGTCTAAAGGCCCTCTCCTCCGACGAACCAGTGTTCCAGGGTCAGTCAAGTGCTGCAATGCAAGTAGTTTCAAAAACTGACAAGAAGCAGAGAACTAGACTTCGTGAAGATGTGAAAGAGATACAGAGATGGAGGAGATGGGAGGATGGGCAAGGACAGAGGAAATGAACATAGCTAAGGCACAATATGTATGTGCACCTGTTCCCCAAGTTGAATGCAATTATGTATCACGTGCATATATTAATAAAAATAATCACTTGGGGGAAGGGGTGTGGGGAAGATAAACACAAGAATGGGCTTCTCTTACCAAGTGCCTTCTCCACCCTGGGGATATAAGAAGTGTGAGGTGGGAGAATAATGATATGATTTTTCAACTACAAACAAAAAGGCTGGGCTTTGAAGAGGCCATTAAAACACCTGTTCAGAGACCTCCTTTTGTAGGCAGGAAGAATTTAAGAGGAAAAGTGATGCACTCAAGGCCCACAGCAACTGAATGCCAAAGCATGAAATAGGCTTCAGGTCTCTGACTCCCAAACCTGAAGGTTATACACTCCGGTGTTCTTCCTGATCTAACCACCTTCGCAGCTCAGGGAGCACGACCTTCCATTCTTCACTACCTTGAGTGTTTTCCCAATCTTCTATCATTTGTCCATCTTCATCTCAGAAACCAAATACCCATTCCTCCATTTCCAGTCTGCCATCTATGACATATTTTAGTTAATCGTAGAATAAGGATACTTGAACATCACTTCCACAAGCTCTTTTCTGATCAGACTTAGTTTTATGCAAAATTATGACTACTTCATTTGAAGACAAGGGAGTTAGAAGAAAATTCACAGTAGGTGGGAAATCCCATTGTCATGTAAAAATTGATACTTATTTACCTCATATGATAGCATGGGTATTGGAACACGCTTCAGATCTATCTCAAATGTCTGCCGTGCTAGTCAGCTAGCTAATCAGGGGGATGGTTTCTGGGGATCCTCTGACCTTCATTGGCTGAGATCACTTTAAAATAAAAAGAAGGATTGACAAGACAGGTTCAGCTCACAGACATTTCTTAGGCTGATATTTGGTCTATTAGTGAGGTTCTCATTTCTTTAAAACACAAAACAGATTAAAAGTAAAAAAAAAAAATTCCCTCAGATTTGTGCCTGATCTCTTCATCCCTCCGATAACATTGAAAACAATTCTGAGAAATCCTAAGAATTTGTGTGATAAAAGTTCAAAAGCCTTGGGGTATTATTCCCAGAAGTCTGTTCAGCTGTAATACTTGTGGTGTGTGTCTTTCTATCAAACTGCCAGAGAAAAAACAAAACTGAAATCCAGCACTGCCCCTCCCCCACTTCTAGTTCTCAGATACTAGGTTAGATGCCTGTATATATTCATATTACCAAATCTGATACTTGTAGTTGCCACAGGAGGTAAGCTTTATACCCTATTTTTTCAGCAATGTAACTAGAACTCAGGGGGGTTGATTTCTTCTTCTTAAGGGAATTTAAGTACCGGATCAAGGAACTAGGGAATAGCTAAGCCAGAATTTGTTTTCAGTTCTTGCTGGGTCTAAAATCATCTCTCTGTCTACCCATACAAGTTTGAGTTATGAGTAAAGCGGTTGGCCTTGGCGTTAGACATGCCCTATTTGTTTTAGCAATCCGGAGGTTCCAGCTACTCCAGCAAAGGGAAGTAAGATTAACTATACTCTCCGCTTTCTCTCCATCTGAAATAAGTCCAAAATGGTTTGCTGAACTGTTGAATGATCTTAGTTCCTTAAGCACATTTGATCCCACTCCATCCGCATTTCCCGGTCAACTCTTCTTTCCACGCTTGCAAAGCGCGTGGAACTGAAACAAATGTGCTGCAAAATTTATGTTTTGGAAAGTAAAGAATTCTTACTGAATACCAACTGCATGCCAGACCCTGAGCTTACACGTATCATTTCATCTTAGTTTTAACAATATTGCAATGCATAATTACACACACACACACACACACACACACACACACAGAGAGAGAGAGAGAGAGAGAGAGAGAGAGAGAGAGAGAGAGAGAGTTCTTGTATAAAAATGGCGGCTTAGCTGAGATGACTCAACTGCAAATGGATGAAGCTGGGATTTCAGTTGTGGGCCACTTGGCTCTAAGTGTAATCCACTTTCCATGTTTCCATACTGCCGCTCTAATGGTTCCTCATTTGAATGAAGGAACAATTCAGGTGCTCTTTCATCCTGCTCCTTTTAAGGTCTGTGTGCTTAGATTCCAAAATGGTTGCCATAGTCAACTGAGTTTTCAAAGAAATATGTATTTCATTCTGACATCTTCATTCTCTCATTAGCTTTAAACGTTGTTAAATTAACTATCACTTAACTTTGAAATTCTCACATCATGAGATAACAATCACTGTCGCAGCATTCAAACACAGCGCCAAAGTAAAAGGTGAGCATGTGGGTGTCAATGATCTGGCATGGAGAGTCCCAAGTGCTCTGTCTTGTAACTGAAAACGATATTTTCATTTTAATAGACAAAGCTTCTTCAGGTAAGCACTGTATTACACATCAGAACATTATTACTGGGTGATAAAATATGACATGACCCTAGCAACTGGGGTGGTTCCCTAGGTAGACGCTCTCTGTTTCTGATAATTCGTGCTGACGTTTGCTAAGATTGAGTCTATGGCCGAGATGGTCTTGTTAAAGGATAATCACAACCTTTCTGATTTTACATTTGCTTCTTTTGCTTACTGCTCGTTGATAACTACTTCCTTAAGTGAATAATTAATTGCTGTCTCTTTATGAGCATTGTTTTAGGCACTACAGGTGTCAAGTTATAGAAGAAGCACACTCTCTAGTTGAGGAAACAAACATATCCTTGATCCTAATGCCATGTAATCTGAACATACTCAAGAAATTTAGATATTAGAGGTCTCTTGATTACATAATAAATCAAGAAGCTTGAAAAATGGAAGGGTGGCTGGAAGGATTCCAGTGGCAGAAATGAGATGGGGAAGAAAAGAATCAGTGAGACTTGTAAAAAATAGAGGAAGAGTTTGCAAGGCAGAAAAAAAAACAGCATACACAGAAAGGAAGTACATGACATAATCTGAGAATAATGTCAATTATTAATAATGATAATAATGATAATAATGATAATAATGATAATTTCAGATGATAGGAGACTCACACGGACTACGGACAACTAGTTGTTCTCAGTTCACACCGAACACACTGATCATGAGCCAGCATCATATATTAGGGGGGAAAAAAGACAAGATACTCTTTCCGTTTCAATTTTCATTTGCATTAAAATGAATGGGCCTTTTTGCACACTATTAACAATGCCTGTGCTAGAGGAGCTTTTAATAGGACAAACATTCATCATGCTAAGGTTACTCTTTCCCCCCAAAGCAGGACAACAGCCTGTTGGCAAAAATCTAAAGACCTCGGACACGAGGATGCCCTGCTGCCTGTTCTTCCAGGCAGTGCCCATTGATATGAGGGACTAACAGGAAACGTGGGCAAAAATACCAGTGTTGCTGGGTGTCCCTTCTTCTAAAAAATCCACACCAAAAGCAGTTGGTCATGGTTCTTACAGTAGTTTTTCTACTAAAACACTGAGTGGTTTTAGACAAATTACTCCTTGAAGCTTAAATTTCTTTGTCTTGCAGGTAGGACTAAATTACAAACTCTTAATTTTCTTCCATAATTGTAAGGCCTTATATTATCCTGATACCAGATTAAATAAGAAGATAAAATCATCAGATTTGAAAAATAAGAAAAGGGGCTGGAGAAATGGCACAGCAGTAAAAGTGTTTGCCTTTCAAGCACAAGATTCTGAGTGTGATTTCCCAGCACCACATAAAGCCGGGCATGGCGGCGCATGCCCGTAATCCTAGCGCTGGGAAGGTTGAGGCAGAATTTCTGTGAGTCCATGGCCAGTCTGTGATACATAGTGAGTTCAGGACCAGCATGGGCTATACACCAAGTCAGGAAGAAGAAGAAGAAGAAGAAGAAGAGGAGGAGGAGGAGGAGGAGGAGGAGGAGGAGGAGGAAAGAGCCGCTATAATGAAATCATGAAATAATTGGTTGTGCATATCTACAATATCACACAGTGCTCACAATCTATACTGTTTGTGTCTGGTGGCCCTGTCACTAAAGTAGAAATTATTCTTTCTGGACGCACTTACCTGCCACTGGGTACCATGGTAGATTTTAATCACTTACATTAATTTCAATAGCATTGTAGATGTGTTCCCAGAGCAAACCCAAAAAGATCAAATATATTTGGCGCTCTGACATGCTCAGTAAGGCTAATTCAGTTCTCAGTTAGTCCACTGGGTGGTGACTGTAGTGTAGAGAAGCTGCTCTGAGCAGAACCATGCAATAGTGTCACCATACAATGAATGCATTAGGCTTAGAATGAAGCCCTTGTCATTCCCCAGCACCAGGTGTGTTCTAGACGCCGTGGGAAGTCATGACAGCCAGTGCAAAGTACAGACGACATTCTCCATTGCAGTGAGACGATCAGCTACTTGCAAAACACAAAAAGGTAAACAGGCAAGACAAGGACTAAGCTTCATCTCTTCTGTCAAGGTAGCCAACAATTCCAAACGGAAGAGTCATCAAGGAGAAAAGTCATGCAGGGACACAGCTGACAATGATCTCTGTTTTTCTTAGCAACTTCCACAGCATAATTACTCCTTTGCAACAATCCATCTTCTAGCAGCTCAGCACGGTGACTGGTGAGTTCTCCCTCTTTTCAGCACCTGAACTACCAGCCCCCGCTGAGTTCCCCAGCAACATCTCGCCGGGGCCCCTTCTTCCCATTGCTCCAGCCAATGCCAAGGGGAGCTAAATTGTTCAATGCACTCGGAGAATTGGGAGATGCAACTTGTTCTTCGGGCTTATTATGTTTCCCAGAGAGAAGTCTTCCAAATTCCTGCCTGGAACACAAAAACTGTTCATCTATCTGCAGTACGGAACCTGGCTGGAAATAAAGTGCTTGAGGGTCTCAGACTTTTGTACCTATATAGTCACTTAATCACTACGTTTTTCATAGTTCTCATGTTCTGAGGCGTGCCGTCCAATTCTGATAAAAGTAAATCTCACCAAAACGCAAATCTTCTTTTCCCCCTCCTATCCCCTACTCCCCAGGGAGAAGGATGTACAAGTCCTCAGCATTTCGGAAGTAGGGGCATTGGAGGACTCAAATATCTAAGCAGTTCTCAGAAATGTTTCCCTCCGTAAAACAAATTTCACCTCTCCCACTCACATTGCTTCTATTTCTAGAAGGTCTTGGCTTTGTCCAAACCTGTGTTTTTTCTTGGCTTCACAATAGTAATTGATTTGGTTTCCAGCATTAGTGCTGGTTCAGAATTTGCCCTTCTTTGGGATATTAAGCCCTTTGTAACTCTCGCCGCTGCTTTCCAGGTTCCACTCTTATTATTGTGACTTCTTTTCTGTTTTCCTTGAATTTAAGTCCAAAGAAATGGAGTAGAAAACAGTTCTTAGAGTTCTAGTGGTTCTCTTGAAAAGGTAGAAATAAGTACAAAATACATTTATGTGTTCAATTTTGCCAACCTAGCAAGAAACTTTCAGGAACTATTGCAGTACGGGAAAATCTCATGCACCCTTCACCTAGCTAAAACCTTGCATCTCTCAAGCAATAGCCCACACTGTGGTTTATTCGGGATTTAACTCAGGCACAATCCAGAGTGCTCAGCATCAGCCACGTGCTCTCCTGTGACTGCTGGAAATAGGAGAATCTGTGTCATTGTGTCATATAACCTGTTCGTAAAGTGATTACCACAAAACTGATCCCTCACTACAAGACTCCCAGGAGCTATCACTGGGAAGACACGCCCCATTCCTCCATCCACAATCTTTAGCAGTAACTGGTCTAATTTTCTTCAAAAATTTCCATGAAAATAATCTTCCTATAGATAGCACTGTTTTTGAGATTGACTTTTCTTTTACTTACCAAATTCCTCCAAGATAATGATCTTTTTCTAAAAGACTTGAACTCTCCCTGATCTATAGGTTCGTGACCTATAGCTTCGCGAGGAGAGGACCACACGTGCCTGAATACCACGCACTGTGGTGTCTCCACATACGCTAGCCGACACTTAGAAGGAACAAAATCAAAATGGCCGTCCAAGTGACAGAAAATAAAAAGCCCTGTAGCGCCTGATTCTCTTTAATGATTAGGATAACTCCGGATCCAAAGTGCCAAAGAGGGAAAAACTTTTAAACAGTCAAAAAAGGCTGATACAGGGATGCTTTGTCTGCAATAGAGAAGACTGTGGGGGCGAAGATGCCCTGCTATGCTCAAGTCTGTCCTCAAGCTGAATGTAACTAGTGCGTATCACAAATTCACGGTAATAACATAAAGGACTTGGGGGTAAAAGATGAATAAATAAGCGAAGGTGACCACTGTTCTGGGCATGATGTGCACGTGCTACCTCATCCTTACCTGGGAAACATCTCCTCCCGTGCAAGGATAAGAGGAACCTTCCCGGCAATTCTTCAGCAGCCTGTGCTTTGCATTTTATTGATCAGAATTGAATTTCCTGCTCCTCTCCAAATAGATCATTAGCAGAGGGAGCAGACCCCCTGCAGGCAGCTTAAATGAATCGAATCCATCTATGGCCAGGGCACCGTGTCATCACCCTTGGAGAAATTGAAAAACAGTTATCTAAACAAATGGAATCCCCCGTATCGAAAGAGCCATGACTATCAGTAAAATACCCAACACAAATGCAAGCAACGCGTCATACAACAGTAAAAGGAGTGCCTAAACTCCGGACTACTGTGATTATGGGGTATGGGCAAAAATGTGCTGTAGGTTTTATCTTTTAATTATGAAAGTAAAAAATCCCATTGGCATTCATTTCCCTCAAAATATCCCTCCTTGCTTGAAAGACACGGACCGTTGCTGACACTTTGTGAAATTGTTCTGGAAGTCCCTGCCCAACGGCACCTTCAGTTGTGCTGTCGTGCAGGCTTGAGGGCCAGAGTAGATTCAAAATATTTACTTGTCATTGTTATTTTGACTTTGAGGAAGATGCAGATATCACATAGCGTCAGATTCAGTGAATGAGGTTGATAAGGACGTGCTGGAATGTTTTTATGAACCTGCCTTGACTTTGGTTGGCCCTTGTAAGGAAGGCTCACCAGATAGATAGATAGGTATGTTTATCATATTTGGAAAGACACTCACAAAAAAAGGACACACACAACTGCTTCAGAAAGTACTAAGAACTATAGGATAAGTGTATTTGAGATGAGAAACAGTATTTTGAGAGGGAGCTCATGGTAGTATATTTTTTACTGTTATTATTTTATTCAAACACACCACATACTTTGTTTATTCTTGTATAATCTAAGCATTTAGCATAGCCTTTAATTCCTACAAATGCAGAGTCTGCATTTTTTTCTGAAGAATGAAAGCAGGTTTTCAAAAAATGGTATCTTTATGATGCAGAAAAAGGTAATACTTTTCATTCTCTGATTTCACTTTTCCTAACCATTCAACGCGAGTGCTCCGTGTCCTCTCGATCACTGCTAGCTCTTCTTTGAGAATGTCAAAATGGCATAGCTGTGGCCATAAGGATGAACAGGACAAGACGTTCACGCAATCGGTGTGAGTGGGCAGACGTGCACTGCTGATGGAAGTTCATCAGAGACACGTGGACCAGCTTCGTCAAACGCAGAGGCGTCTGAGACTCCAGATGCTTCGGCATTTCTACTTGCTTAGATTTGACTTTCTCCATTATGAAAAGAAGAATCACTACAGGAGTCAGCTCTGTCCATAATGTTCTTCGCTGGCCCTTCATTTCAGTCTGGTTGCATTAATTGGGTGCTTAAATTTATTGCTCTGGAGTCTAATGTGTATTACTCCTGTCAGCATTAAATTTAATTTACTGCAACAGGGCAAAGGGTTTGCTGAAACCAGATTTTAATTTCCAAGCCATTAAAATGTGTTGTCCTTGATAAACAAGATCTTTATTCTATACCAGCACAATGCGTGTGCCTATGGAGAGAAGAGTCTACAAAGCTCACTCTTAAAATAGGTTTTTTTTTCTTTTTCTTTTTAAAATGATACTTAGTCTCTTTATTGTGCATATATGAATGTTCCAGGAAGGTTAGGCTATTGGAGCATTTTGTTCTATGATTTTTGAGATGATATAAAAGGAAATTTAACCCCAGCCAGAATACAGAATTCTGCTGCTTTCCTGCTGGGATCCTCTCACTAGTGGATTATAGCCAAAGACACAATGTTGACATTTTTTTGGTAAGGGCAGATACAAGAGACAGCAGGGATTTCTTTCTCTTCAAAATGAAAGCAGGTTTTTAAAAATCTCAAAAAAATTTAAAGAAAATTTGTTCTTAAAGTTACACACCCTTGAAATAAATTTTATTGGTATGAAATGCTATACATTGTCATGATTTTAAAGCCACCATCTTTTTTCCTGTTCTCTTCATAGATGTGTCTGTACATATGTTGTTATTTTAAATATTCCTTTGTGTGTATGTGTGCATGTGTGTACACATTTGCTGTATCTGTATTTAATAACCTCTGGATTTCTTCTACTTTTCTTTCTTTTTTTTTTTTTTGAGAGAGTCTCGCTCTACCCCAGGCTGCTCCTGAACTCATCATGTGGCCCACGCTGGCCTTGAACTCAACAATCCTCCTGCCTCAGACTCCCAAGTGCTAGCATTACAGCATGCATCACCACGCCCAGCTTTTATGTGCTGCTGGGGAATCGAACCCAGGGCATTGTGCTTGCTAGGCAAGCGCGTTTACTGCTGTGCTATTCCTCCAGCCCCCAACCTCTGGATTTCTATGTGTAGCATATAATAAGCATTCAACAGGTACTTGGTGAGTGATTTAATTTGCTATGTTAGGTGTCTTATTCTTTCTTGTCTATTACTGTTTTGATCAGATGTGTGATGTTATATGTAAAAAAAAACTTCTTTGAATTATGGGCAGTGACATCCTAGTGCCTTGTCTGAAAGGACATCAGTGTGTAAAGTGGACAGGACAGTTGATTTATTCTCAACTTGTTGAAGGTCTTGAGTTTCTCGTGGTCCCCAGGAGAGACTGCATTTTCCCAGGTGACTCTTTTCCTGTCCGTACCAATTACAGCTCCATGGTCCCCCACCCACCACTGGCATTCTTTTCAGTTCACTTCCAAACAAAAAGTAATTTTCCCAGAAGTCCATAATATGCTTCCATCTCTACTTAGAAAGCAGACTAACAAAATCTATTACAACAAATGCGTTGAAGACCCCAAATGTTCCAACATCTTTTTTGAATTTACTCACTGACTTCACAAACCGTTAGAGAGAAATAGTTTTTCATTTGGACTGGAGGATGTAATTCAATGTGAGGACCTGGATTCCATACCAATGCACTGAAAATTGTAACTTTTTTCATTTAATTTTCAAGTACTTCCTTTTTGTTTTGTCTTAATGCATTGACGGTTTTGTATCTTCGTCATCCACATTTTTTTTTCTTAACTTTGCCTTTTTCCTCTGGGAAAGTTCCAAATGTTTGAATTAAAATTGAAAACCTTGAAGAAGCTGTCTTCAAAACCTTCTAACTTTAAAGTAACACATCTGAATTCTGTTTACTAACTTAGCAAATTTAATATCTATTAATACTGTATCCTGAAAAAATAAAGACATTATTTTACTTCTAATGTTTCCTACTGGTGGCGTATTCTTTTCCTAGATCATAATAATCCTTGGCATTCTTCAATTTTATTATAATCTATCAACTTTTTTGCGGGGCTTATTTTCCTATAATGAGTTATATTTGATGAAGATATTTGGTCCAGTGACATCTTCGATGGTACAAACCACATTTTGGAATGACACAGTATATCTGTGTTTTCCTTATTTGTTTCTGCTTTTGAGAGGGTACTTCGTGGCCAAGAAGCTTGTAGGTCTCACTCTTTTTCCCTAAGAAAAAAAAAGTCACATGTTCTAAAAAAAATATGCTGTCTCAGATGCATGGTGACTTGAAGCTGGAATAAATAAATATGTTTTCCTTTTCTTTTCCTTTGGACGAGAGAAGTGTTGAAGGATGGAGGTAGGGCTCTGACAGAACAATTACACTGATTTCCCCCTAAACTGGAATTGTTTCCATAGGAAGCTCTAAATATGAAATGCACTTGTTCAGCTGTAGTTTCACTTTGCTCCATAAAACCCAAGCTTCGGGGCTGTCAAGAACAGTGAGCCTCGTGCCTTTTCAAAAGTCTGAGGAAAAGACAGGGTTATTGAAATCAACTGAAAAAGAAACTCTCATAGGTCCGGTACAAAAATCAAAACTCAAAGAAAGAAAAGTTTAAATGTCTATTCCTTCCTTTTGTATTGATAAAAGTCCTATTTCTGGACAGTTTGGGAACTTAATGTGCTGGCCTGCAGGGTCTGTGTGAATGAGTTCTAACTATGTACCAGCGAATCATTGTATGTATTTTCGACCGTGTAAATTCTTCACCGAACTCACTTCATACATTGCATATTCTTTTATGAACAAACTCACTGATATTTTTCCTCTTTTTTTCATTCTTTGATCGCACATAAATATTCCCTTTTGCTAGTAGATATTTGTCAGACAGATTAGGCCTATGTTGTAGAGACAGATGACTCTACTGTCGTTTTCTCTGTGTCAATATGATAGCACTTAAAGAATAGTGAGCATGAAATGTTCCAGGAAAAGTAAAAGATAAATTTGGCAGGGGGCATGTCAACTGGCATCACGAGTCTTCTCTGTGAATGGGCATCATCGTGCCATTTGTAAAGTATTTTGACTGATAGCAGTATCACGGTAAGGTTCTCTTTATCTTAAATTTTTATCCATAAAAGAAGATCCAAAGCAGAGCAAATTCCTTCCAGTGTAGTTTTTAGTTATTTCTATAACACTCATGTGAATCTAATTTTCTTCAATGCAATTGGTATATTAGAGAATAATTTAGCATACTGCAAATGCCATTTTATTTTATCTGGGAGAAAAAATACAGGAGATTGGAAACCCCCACCTGGTTGAGCTCAATAAATTAGAAATGCATGAAGGGTAAACATACAGATGTGGAATATCAACAACTGCTTCGGTTTGGGATGTGTGCTAAGCGTCACACCCATCACATCTGGCCTTAAAACTTTCTAATTTCAGAAAGTCCTCTCCTCTCTGCTCTACAACCGCTCATGAGCTACAGCTCTTGAAATGTCTGCTTCGGTAGCAAACTTCAAGTATTTTTTCAAGGGCAGTTCTATAATAATTCCAGTACTGACATATGTCTTAACCATTTCAACTGTATAAAACTGTGCTACCACTTTTCTTAGTTCTTTACTGTCTATTTAATGTTTCTCTTATGAAGATTTGGGGTTTTGTACTGCAACTTTATTGTTGCCCCAAGCCTTGTGTTTTTTGCAAGGTGGTTTTGCATGACAGTCAAGTTGAGAACGCTCTACATCTTGTTGAAGAAGAACTAATTGTACTATCTAATGCTGCTGTCAACAAGAAGGATCAAGGTGTTATTTGCCAAGTGTCTTCACTGTAAAGTTTCTGTCTTTCCCTTGCAATATTTTATACACAAGAAGAGGATCAGGGCAAAAAAATAAATAAATTTTACTCCCTACAGGGGAAAGCAAAAGGATTTGTTAGCATACATTAAAATCATCATAGTAATTAAAAATATCTTTGAAAGATTCTTTGAGGCTATGCAAATATCCTGACTCCCCTTAAAGCTTTGCATTCTAATTTTTTTTTACAGGAATCAATGAATCTAACCTACAGCAATTGTTAGTGTGTCCTTATGATGATTTCTATTTGTCTCATTTTAATACGTTGATTAATTACAGTGCTTCTAAAAACTTCTCTTTCTCAATTGTTCTTTCATTTGATCATTTATTTACATCTGTGTGAGCTGATGACTAGTTATGAGACAATGAGAAGGGCACATCACTTCTGTGATTTCTCTAATTATCTAAAATCAGAGAAAATATCATAGAAACTCTTGCAGGTCTTACAGAAAGGGGCACTTGGCTTCAGTCCCAAGCACTCTCCTCACTAGCCAGGGGACATTGAGCTTGTCATTCAACTAACTGGAATCTTGCTACTCTTGAGTATAAAACGGAGATTTCCATACTCACATATCTCATAACTGTTAGAACTAAGTGAGAAAACAACTATAGAATGCCTACTGCAGTGCCTGATATGCGGAGAGCACCCTATAGCTGATAATTGTTAATGGCATTTAATTTTATCAGGATGCTATTGAATATCTAATATATATGTATATATATTATAGATAATATATATATTTGTAAATGAATAATAAATAAATAAATGATCAATAATAATGAATAATAAATAATAAATGAATGAATGAATATATATATATTCATTCACTTATTTATAATACTAGTAATTGAGCCCAGGGCCTTCACACCAAGCGATATCCCCAACCCATTTGTAGTTCTGATTTTAATACAGGGTGTCATTAATTCACTAAATTGCCCAGGCTGGGCTCAAAGTTGTAATCCTCCTGCCTCAGGCTCCCAGAACACTGGGGTCACAGACTGACTTTAGAAACCAATTTTTATTTTATTTTGACAACTTCTTTCATTTTTAATTGAAATTTTGTTTTGTTCCCTACAATGTATTTTGTAGGTCCTTTTTCCCTCTGTTCATCTTACTTGCTGGTTTATATATTACCTGGTTGTCATCAAATTTAAGTGTAAGGCCCCAAAAATGATTCGAAGCACTCCCACTCTCCTCTCTGCCTTCCCCTCTCTCTGTCTTTTTTCTTCTTCCCTATGTCCTCACCTCTTCTTTCTATCTCCTCCTGCTTCTGTGTGTGTGCTGTGTGTATTTGGGGGGTGAGGGGGGGGACAGATTTTAAACGAATTCAAAATTAGCCAGCCTTGAAAACAAGTTTTGTAGCAAAGTTCAAAAATTATTTGGACACCACAACTAAAGTGGAATAAAACAAAAAATTGCAATATTGACAGCTGATGATTTGAAATGTAAATAAATATAAGAGAATTGATTTATGTCACTCTTGTTCAATTATATAGATTTTTGGCAAAAATGTTCATTGAATAGAATTAAAACAAATACAAATGTTCAATGAACATTTTCTAGAGCACTTAGAAAATAGCTTTCATTAGAATATAATTCTGTTTTTGGGTTGCAACCTCAATGCAAAGAAGACTACTAATTGAGGGAAAATTCATTATGTAAAATCAATAATAATTATATTAACTGCTGCCATTATGCTTAATAGTGATAATGATGTAATTACATTTTTGCGAACTTATTATGGTCTAGGTATTATTTTAAATGACTTTCATATAATAATTGAATTAATTATTATACTCTCTCTAAGTGGCAGCTCATGTTAGCCACATTTTAAAGATAAGAAAAAGGGGAACTAGTGAAGGTCACTTGTCAACACCTGTCGGTGCAATTCCAAGGTCCACACTGCGATAACTCGGCTCTTTGGAGGATTTGGTAGGATTTGGTGTCAGAGGTTGCTGGACAGTACTACACAGTACACGATATATCCCATTGAAACAGTAGGACCCAAAGATCGTGCCTCACAACCAGGTGTTTTAAAATGCAAAACTGAGAGAGAGGAAGCAACTATAAGATTCTCGCTGTTGAGACCACAAGAATAAGAAGACACTTACCAGGGTTTAGTGACAATGGTGACAGAATTAGCTCATACAATAGAGGGGGTAATTGGAGGAGAGGAGAGACCGTGACTCTGTGGTCACTAGAGCCGTAAATGAACGTGAATCTATGTGGATATACTTCTTCTTGCTGATAGTAATGCTCACACCCACAAAAAAATGCAAGTTAGAGGTGTCTGTTCTCCTTCTCTGGGTCAATTCTGCAAATTGCAGAATTTGAGGTAAATGTGACAGCATTCAGCTGACTTTCCTGCCCAGTTAAAAATTCCAGAAAGACCAATTCACTCAGAGCAGTTACGGGTGGGAGTCAATTAAATCTGCTCACAAAGTCCTTAGTATTATGGGATTCAAGACTACTTGAAACCAGGACTTTTTTAAGGGTTTTTTTTTTTTAATGAATGAACTACAGATTCAATAACATGTTGATTACAGGCAACGGGGGAATTTGTGTCCATATAAATCACTTTCAAGCACTTTTCAATTCCCTTTTATCTTTTCCCTTTTTCCCCTCCCGCTTTCAGTGTCTCTTCTCTTTACTAGCAATGAGTCACCCCTCTTCCTACACTCTCTCTTCTGTGAAGATCTTCTTATACGTGCATTTATAGCAATAGCATATGAGAGGCACCACACAATATTTAACCTCTATTATGTGGCCCATTTCACTGAGCAATGTTGACTTAAGATGACCCTAATTGCTTGCAAGTTCCTCACATTTGGCTTTTTGTGGCCGTGTAATACTTCATTATGTATATATACTACGTGTGGACAGGTAAGTTGTTTCCAGGATTTAGGTATTATGAATTGGGCTGTTATAAACATGGATATGTACGAGACTTTTTGATACGGTGGCTTTAATTCTTTTGGGAAAACACCCAGGAGAGCTACAGCTGGGTCGAATGGGATTTCTATTCCCAGCTTTCTAAGGAAGTTCCAAACTTGTTTCAATAACGGCTGAAGCAGATTGCAATCCCAGCAACAATATAGAAGTACTGAACCCGGGATTTAGAGATCATCCTTAACAACAAAATGAAGCTCTCATGTTAAAAAAAGCATAAAGAAGCATGTCAAGATGACATGAAGGCCAGGGTCAAGGGGATCTCACTGGCCCGACAGAAGAAGGACAAGTGTGAACAGTGATGACAATGGTTTGTAACCGAATACAATGGGAAATTCTAATCTATAATTCCATGAATACATTGAAAGTTTGACATTCAGATGTTCATATGATTTAAAAACATTCCTTCGCAAACTTACTAATTATAACTTTGAGAAGAATATATTTCTATTAGTGTATCCTAGAAGACACCACCTTCGCCGAGGGATCAAATTGAATGTTAACAGTAATGGACGATTAAAACACGTGCACCTTTTGGTAGACTGCAGCAAGCATCTTAGGATACAATCTTGGCTTCTGCAATTTTCCTGCCATGGAGCCTGAGTTAAAGCGAATCATAAAATATTGGACAAAGTCAAAGCAACTATAATACTCAAAGTGGCCGAAGTTATAAAAAGTCAGAAACTGTCTTGAGACCAAAGACACCAGAAATTGAGAAAGTCTTTGAAAGATAGGGACCACCGTGCCTGATTCCTAACAGAATCTTCTGGTTACATAGAACATTACAGAGATATTTCTCAAACGTGATTAAACTTGGAGTATTAGGTGTGATTATAAAAATATTAATTTTCTCATTCTGAAAATTGAACTGAGTCCCTGTGGGAGAAAAATCCACATTTGTACCAAAAGTTTCCCAAGTTATTCAAGAGTAATAAGAAGTCAGGTGTGCAATCAATTTTATATTCTTTCAAAGATAATATTTTTTCAGGTTTTCTCTACATTCATAATGATTTTTAAGATGTTCTAATACTAAAGCATGCCTTTTAAAAATCAGTACTTTTAAAAGTAAATACAATGAAAGAGGTGACTGGATATAATGACATATAATGGTTGATTTTATGTGGCAATCTGACTGTATCATAATAGCCAGATATTTTCTCAATTACTTTCTGTGGCATTGAGGACTGAGTCCAGGGTCCCAGCTGAGTCACGTCTCTAGCCAACTTTTCAGTTTTGATTTTAAGATGCTCTTTCTAAATAGCTAAGTTATCCAGACTGGACTTCTTAAACTTAAGCTTCTCCTGGCTCTGCCTGCCAGAGTTCTGAGATTACAGGCCTGGGGCCCTGTGCTTGTCTTCCTGAAATAGTTCAGATGCTTCAGTAAAGGTACATTTTAGAAGAAATTAATATTAAATCAATAAACTTTGAGTGAAGTAGATCCATCTGTGTGATGCCTGTGGATATCTAAAATCAAACTCAAGTGCTTCTCTCTCTCTCTCTCTCTCTCTCTCTCTCTCTCTCTCTCTCTCTCTCTTTGTGTGTGTGTGTGTGTCTTTATGTGTGTGTGTGTGCGTTTGTGTGTGTGAAAAACTCTTCTTCGCCCTGTTGATTCTGTTTTTCTACCGAACCCCAACTAACACATATGACCAACTGACTAGTACTCTGAAATGTTCCAAACAAATATTATTTATGAGAATTCTTGCTCCATAGGGAATGAACTTTGGACTACTCAAGAGAAGACAGAAAACTGAAATTTTAATGTGAATTAGCTCACATGTTAAATATTAACTCTAGTTTTACAAAATGTATGAGAACCTAACTCAGCATATCTTTGTGCCAGGCAGAGCCCTACAGGGGCAGCTGGTAGCGTCTGCTCTGTGGATAACACATGAGAGCTTCACTAACCTCAGATACCACCGTCAATAGACAGCTGAAGACAGGGGCCAGTGATCAGATCTCTGGGATCACACAGTTGCTTCAGCCTGAGTAGCTCAGTGGTGTATGTTTTCTGGGTTTTCTGTATAAGCTTTCTTTTGACAATGCTAAATTTTTAAGAGGTTGGAAAATTAGCGCACAAAAGAATGAGCACAGCACACTTTTAAAGTGGCAAAGCATCACTACAGAGATGTCCTAAACCATTCTGTTGCTCAGCAGCCGCTGCCTAGTACGCTTTCCCTCCTTCATGGCGAAATGCAGCAGGGCCACAGCAGGGCCACCTCCCACCACACCAACAGCTCCTTGTCAACACTTTCAGTACAGTTTTCTCCTAGCAAGTCTGAAGTCCTGTTGTTTTTATGTGCCAAGATTAAAGGAGAAAAAAACAGTAAATAATTATTGGTAATCTCAACTGTGCAGTGGAATCCAGTACATTACTTTTCTCTGCTTCTTTATTTATTTATCTTGATTCACCTACTCAGTTCTTGTTTTGTATTTCACCAACCACTACTTGGATTCTTTCATTGTTTTAAAATCCGTGTACAGGGGCAAGGAACTTGATTCTGGACAATCAAAATCCAAAATTCTAGGGGCTAAAGGAGTAGCTCAGAGTTAACACCCTTGTCTAGTAAGCTCATGACCCTGAGTTTGAATTCTAAGTACCACATAAGTGGGGGTGGTGGCATATGCCTATAATTTCATCCCTTTGGAGGCAGAAGCAGGAAGATTGCTGTGTTTTCAAGGCCAGTATGGGTTACATTGTGTGAGTTCAGGGCCAGCCTGAACTACAGAGTGAGACCCTATGTCAAAAAAAAATATCTATCTATCTATATATAGGGAACATAAGTATGATTGTATGACAGCCTCAGATTCCTTAAGATGGTCTGTGTTAAGACATCATATCAAGAGGTTGCTCCAAAGATCAGGGAAACACCACCAATTAGGAGCCCATCTTCTAGATAAGATGTCTTAACAACAATTTATATGTCAAAGAAAACATGCTGGAAAAAAACCATAGAAATAGAACGTAGTGCTCAAAGACAAGTTGAGAGGAGTATTAGAACTTCATTCAGAAAGTTAGAGTTGGAATTCTAATTCTTTTATGAAACTAGAAATCTGTTGTAGAAAAGAAGACTATTTACAGATATAAAGTTTGAGTCTGTGAGCCCGAAGTCATCTAGGAAGTAGGGAGAGCGACGATATTTGGACTGTATGATATTTTTATGACTTTCTCAAGAGCAGGATTTGGGTCAAGTTCTGGAAAAACATAAAAATATGAAAAGGTATGTGAGAACCCAACTATCATAGCTTGACAACCAAATTTTAGGACCGGCACATTCAATGTAGCTTCACACTTGCCCTCACCCATGACTCAGTGGCCAACCCCAGGAGTGGAGAAAATGATAGGAGAAAAAGCAGGAGCTGCTGATGACCACACTTTCTTGAAGTATTAATTGAGCAACTTACGTCTTTTTCGAACAGTCTGAATTCTCTTGGAAATATGAAAATCTCTTGAAAACATAAGAATAGACCTCTATGTGTTTTCATCGCTAATACCTGTCTCTGAGAGCCGCATGTAGGAGGTCTCACAAAATCTTTATTCCCTCTCAAGCATTAGAACTTGCCTGTTATTTTTCTATACAACGATATTTAATAGTTTTCAGTCAGTGGACAACCTAATTTCCCAGCATGGCCTCCGTTCACTCCTCCCCATGCAAACAACTGCTCATTCCTCACTTGCAGCAAGGCAACAATAAATATTAAAATTCACTTGACTGGCGTAAGTATGTAAAAAGTGCATTTCTTCCTGCTCCCCTTTCGATCTAATGAAATCTAACTTTATGCCTATAATGTCAGGTTAAAGACAATTTCAACCTTACTGAGCATGAGGCTCTCTCTCTCAACCTCTCTCCCCTCCTAAGACTCATTAAAATGCTATGCTGAGCAGTGCATCAGAAAGGTGACTCTGGCTTCCTGTACCTGTTCACCTCCCTCGCTCCTGCCCTGTTCCCTCTTCAGATCTCCGAGGTTTGTGGGTATTTGTTCAGTTTCTCCCAAGGCCCTTCCCACTCAAACACGTCATGGCCACATGGCCTTTTAGAGAAACTCCTGTTGGCAACATTCCCACTGGATGGAGATTCTTTTGCAAGACATATTTTAGCACTCAAAACACCAAAGTCATCTGATTGGCTGATAGATTTGATGTTCCCCTTAGAAACAGAAAGCAAATTTAATCTCTCATAAACCAATTCTCTAATACATTATGTTTCTTTTACTCCCGGGATTCTTTCTACCAAGGCAACACGTTCTTCTCTTTCTAGTAATGTTTCTTTCTTCTTCAAAAATCAGCACAAATGCGCCTGCTCAGAGAATCCTTTCCATTTTTTTCCCCTACCAGAACGTATAGCTCCCTCTTCTGGCTTCCAAACCCTTTATACTAGCACTTATTTTAGTAAATTGTCGAAGTGTCTATATCTGTGTTTTTACTAATCATACCTATCTGCCTCATCTACAGTAGGGAATATGTTATTTCTGTATCTCAAGTCTTTCTTATAAGTTCTGAATATTAAATACATGATTGCAGATTGTTTTTATCTGAGGGGTAAAGTAATTCTAGTTGCCTGAGCATGGCCATTCAGGAGGAGCTACCAGCACAGATAATTAAAGGCAAAAGCCTGCAGAGGCCAATAGAGGAGTTAAAAGAGAAGAAACTGATCTAGGGGAAGTATTACCAGCTTCCATTAGAGCCTATTACCTCTAACCCCTTAGAGCTGAACCTCCTCACAGGAGCTACATTGAATGCAGTCTGAAGCAACCATCCCAAGTCAGCCAATGTCCCCTGTATAGAACAGATCACATCACCATCATATAAATGTAATTATTACAAACATGATCATTACCTCTCCTGAGGCATTCATGTTCTTAGACATTCAGATCTTATGCAAAAACAGATCACATGGCGTATTGTTAAAGACAGGTAAAGAGAAAGAGATTAAACCCATAAATAGCCTCTTATTTCTAGTTCACTTATTTTTAATGGAAACAATAACAACTGTTATATAATCTATCACATAGAATTACCATAAGAAGTAAAGGCATGCAATCGCATCTTATATAAAACACTCATTAAAACATAAATCCACCATATGTAGTGACTTGGGATGGCTGGTTTTTTATTGCTTTTGTTTTGTTTTGTTTTGTTTTTCTTTTGGTCTTGTTTCAAGTTTTACCAAAAATTGGTCCCTGGCATTTAGAGTAGGGACTGAAAGTCTTTTGTTAACTGAATGAATAAAATAAAAAGGAATGAAATTATTAATAGTACAGACATTCATTTATTTCCCCAAATACTGAAGAATTACAAGTCACAGTCGTGATACTATAGGGAATTCAAAATTATTGAGGAGCAGTCTAAAAGATAAATAGTAATAGTTGTTATTCCTACTGCAACTACTACCTAATAAATAAAAAATATATCCACTGTCTTAAGTAAGAATTAAGGAAGACCGACATAGAGGTTGGAGACCGGAATGACTTCATGGATACGGAACATTTTAATTTGGCATGAGGAAGAGGCTGCCTCAACCACTGCTCTGAAGCAGCAGGACAAGAAACAGAAACAACCTCTGCTCTCACGGACGTTTTATTCCAAATACCAGAACAGTACAAATAAGTGGTTAGCAAATTAATGAATAAATATATAATAAATACATTGAGATATCCGCCATGGAAGACAGTAAAACAGGGAAAGAGAAATAGCAGGAAGACGGCCTTTCTCACACATCACAAAGTCAAGAAAAGAGCAAGCCTTACAAGTAGCTTGGAAAACAGCGTTTCAACCAGAAGGAAGAGCAACGGTGAAGTCCCTCGGGCAAGAACAGGGTGGTGGGTGGAGTTTCCAATCAACAAGGAAGGCAGAGCGGCTGGAAGCCAGTGCAGAGTGCAGGAAACGAGGTCTGAGGAGTTTTGGAGCAAGAGTGATCTTGGAGCAATTGAGAAAAGGTCTTTTAGATTTAAAAAAAAAAAATTATGAAGCATCCCAATTGATACCAGCAGTACTAGCAACACTAGGTTAATATACTCTTCTGTATTGATAGCAGCAAACACAGTCAATGGGCCATGCACTATCACTCACAGAAGTCAGGAGTTATGGGAGAGCATTGGGCTTCTCTTTGCTAATTGCTAGGGCACTGACAGATTGTTCTGCCCTAAGTCTCTTCTCTCTTCGCTGCATCTTCAAGAAGACAGGGATCCCCGGCCTCGGGAGCCAAGTAACAGGGTTCTTAGGTAAGAAAACATTTTCTGGGGGCCTTTCGGCAGCAGTGCTGTATTGCCTTGGCTATCTTGACACAGAATAAGATCTGTATTTTCAGAGCAAGAGAGATGGTGAAGAAAACATTGGCCCATGCTACGTTTGATGACTCCATTATTTACCATCTCTTAGCTTGCCTCTGCAGCCATGTGTGACAGGTAACTGGCAGTTTGGAAGGAGCTCAGGTGATGCTGAGGAATGACTTAAAAGCAATGAGGGGACCATAAGCTGGACTATTAGGCCAGACTTATTGCCAGCATATGGTATCCAAAGGCACCCGAGTCCCTTTACGATGGCTGGAAGAATTCAGTAGTGGGAGATGTCAGACTTTATTGACAAAAATGAATGATGCTACGGTGCCAGGGTCTTCGGAGTTCCAGAGATGGGCTGACAGGCAAACCAGAGGCCCACAGTTGCTTCCCTTAACACCTCACCTGGGGAAGCATGCCTGCCTCTACCCTAGAATCAGGTGCAGAGGACTATGGCCTTTGCCTCATGGGAAGTGTAGCCAGACAGGAAGAACATAATTTGGCTTCTCAGCTCTAACTGTTTCCAAATCAGAGAGCTGGCCATAAAATAAGAAGTTTGGAGTAATAAATAGCATCTAGGTATCTTACTCTAGAAATCAAGAAAGGAAAAATATCATTAATATTAGCATATTATATTGGCATAGAGCTTTGCCATTACAAAGTGTGTGGTGTGTGTGCTTAAAATTAGTTTTTATTCTTTTATCATCAAAGCCAGTCATCAGGATATATATGGGCCACGGAATATTGCCATTTTAAAGATAGAAACAAATGTACAAGTCAGCCAATAAAACGAAAACCTAAGGTCCTATTAACTGTGGGTACTTCTTTCCTCTCTTAAACTGTGGATGTTGAATATTATGTCACAGCAAGGAGTAAGTGACTAAGAGCTCACCTTCACACGAACATATCACCTGAGCATGGTAATTCAATATTGAGCAAAGAATATTATAGGGAGTTTGTGTAACAATGGCCTTCCTTGCCTGCATGTATATTAAAATCGCAGAGACACAGCATCCATTCCCTTAAAAAAAAAAAAAAAAGAAGAACTTGCTGGTCAGCTGTGGAGAGTTCAGACAGCAGATAGCTTCCAGCTGCCAATTCCTCAAGGATCTGCTTCAGCTGCAGAAACCTCTCCCGCCCAGCTCTATCCCTCATGGCTTACCCAGCATGTGGTAACTGAACGAGACAGAGGTACAGGGCTTAGTCAGTTGGACTCACTGCTGGAAAACTTTAGCAGTCTACTCCAGAGGCCATCGTTATACCTGGATCACAATTTGACTCTTCCCTGGATCCCTCACTACTTTTGCCTTCACAGGTGCCTTTTTATCATAACAATTGTACCCCCAAATTCCTGCCTGTTTCTGGTGAACCCAACTTATGGAAGTTGATGCCAAGGGACACAAAAAACAGCAGAATTAAGGTGAAATTTAGGCACCAGATTACTCAGGTCAGGCTGGTCATAAGGCCTTTATCACCGCAAGCAGATAAGGCATAGCCAGCATCTGGCACAAGGGGGGGACCCACCTGTTAAATTGCACTTCACTGGTGAACTGGAATCATTTATTTGTGGGAGGAATACTCAGCTGGTGACTAAAGAGAGATGGAGAAATTAGGAGCTATAGGAACAATAGTACTGGTTGTTTCCATTAAGAGTGATGGAAAAAACAATGAACAGGTAAAGTCCACTAATAGGCATTAGTCAGAGGAGAATGCTAGAGGGTCTCTTTCTTTACACACAGTTAAGCTGTCATCTCCTGCCACTTGAGCATGGAGAAATCTAAGTCTCAGACTTTAGAAGGCCAGTGTCTAAATTTCAAAGAAAACTAATTCTCAAGTCCTATCTCTTAGGCCAATTTCAAGACTTCCATTGGAAAAACTTGAATGGAAATATCTAGGTAGATAGCTCCAAAAAGGCGGACAGCACAAATTGTCAGGTGCCTTCTGTGTTCTCTGAAGTGATCCATCTTTCCCAAATGAATGGTGGTGATACCTCACAACTCAGGCAAGAGGACAACATCAGGCACTCTCCTGAGACACAGGATCGGGGACAGGTACGTTCCTCTGGATTTACCTCCAACCCAACCAGGCCTACACACAAGGGTCAATGAAAAATATAACCCAAACAGAAATACAATGAGTCAAATATAGGTGGAAATGGACTCAAGGCTAAAGGGGCTATACAGCCTGGCTAGCAAGTTTGGATGAAACTGGATCCTCAGGGAACATAAATAAAGGATGTAGGACACACCATTTGCTAAGAAAGAGTTTACTAATGTGGGAATACTCTTCTGAGACACGGGATTAAAAGCAGGCAAGGATTCCAGAAGAAAGCACAAGGAACAAAGCCATTTCAAGATTTTTGGACACAGGATCCGAGTGGTTGGTTGAAGCATAATCATCGTGGGCTCCAAATTAAAGGGGATGCACATAGAAACCAAGAACAAGTCCTAAACAAGACCCATGTTATCATAATCATTCCTTCCATTCATGAATGGAAAATTGGAGTTGATATACCATTGAAAATCAGCCAGATCTCCTGGTAAAGCTTGAATGTGTGAGGAAAACTCATCATGCACGAGCCTTGAAGTTACCTGATGTCAGATCAAAATAATGACTGAAAGCAACATGGTATCCTAGGAACAAGACATGACAATGATTAGTGCCACCATTTAAGATCTGAAATTGGCAAAAGTCATGGTCCCTTGTCTGTCTTCATGAAATTCTCCAGTGTGAATTCTGCAGAAACCAGACCCAACTTCAGTGATGACTGCAGACTACTGCAAGCTAATTAAGCACCTTTTCCAGTAACCACTGTAACGCCACTGTGGCGGTATCTTTGTTAGTGAAGGTAGAATTTTCTTCTTTGTTGACTAATGGAAACAGTAGACCAGGTGTCTGGTAGCCAGAAAAAGAAAAAAAAAAAAAAAAAGGCCAAAGTAGCCACTATGCCTAATACGTCAATGGAATCTTTAGAAAATACATTCACGCATCCCCATGGAAGATGTAGGGAACAATTTTAGTAAGGCTTTGCCTATATTTTTTTACCTAAGACAAAATGTTAAAACCCAAGCTTATTAATTATTCATGTGTGTGTTTTCTGTTACTTCTTGAAACAAATTTAAAACATATAGATTTCTATCCACCCACAAAACCACACAAGCACACAGTCATGACCAACAAAATATTTTAATGTTATGCTAAGCAACCAGAATTTTCAGCAAGTCCTGGCAGCATTTTAAATGACTTTTTATTTCTTTGACAATATTTAATAATCTTTCTTAAAGTAATAAAGTATTGTTACAATCTAGTAATGAGATGAAAGATTTTGAAGTTTTTCTTTAAATTGGTTTTAATTGCTACTACAGGCTGTAGCAATAAGTTCTTTGTAAACTTACAAATAAATCATTTCTGCCACCAATTAATAGAGAATAAATAAATGAAAACAATCCATTTTTGCTGTATTTACATGTTGCATTTTTTTCCATTGGAAATGGAAATTTATTCACTAAGATTTGTTACTGTACTGCTAAAAAAAACCCCTAAAAGTACAGCTTACACAGCTTTCAATTTAAAACTCCCCTTTTCGGAGATAAGTGGGGAGAATACAGACTAGACATAGACCCCAGACAAAAGGGACATTTAGTTTATGATAAAGATGACATTTGAAATTAGTAGGGAAGAAAGATCTACTATTCAGCACTTAATGTCAGAGGAAGTAGTTAGCTACTTAGAAGCAAGATAAAACTATATCACTTTTCCTAGAGAACAATAATGGGGTGAACAGACATTTAAATTTGAAATCTGTGCCTACTTCCATAAGCCTTAATTATTATGTTTATTGATTCAGAAAATATCAAATATCCACTATGTGACAAACACGGCCCAGATTCTTAGACTGAAATGGTGAGCAACACAATGTTGGCCCATCCACATTTAGAATCTAGTGGAGAAGGGGGCAATTACAAGTAATAACACTCTTTGTGTCATGACAGGTAAATTAATGGAAGAAAACGCTGATCCCAGAAACAGACCAAAACACACAAGTTCTCCTGACTTACGAAAAAAGTACCACTGCGATTCTATGAGGGGAGGGATGTCCTCAGTGAAGAACACCAGAACCACTGAATGTCTCTAATTAAAATAGTGATTTTGATTGGCCAATGAAATTTAAACACCATACCTTCATTTAAACTAGATGTTAGACATAAAAACTGGAAACAAACCAAAGGACCATCAGCAACAAAATAGACGTGTTAATTGTGGCGTATTTATGCTATGCCGTAGCACAGAGCATTTCCAAATAGCCTCAGCTCAACGTCGAAACATGAAGGAATGTTATATACATATACATAATGATGACTAAAAACACAATCATTAATATTGTATTATTCCATTCATATGAAGTTTCCAAAGGGAAGATTAATAGTTACATAAGTAAAAGTAGGGATTGTCGTTGAGGAAGTGTTACAGATGATCTCAACTATGAAGATGAGAACTATGAGATACTCTCTGTCCTTGAAAGGAGAAAACGGGGTGTTCTAAAAAAAGAAATTTAAACACAAGGAAATAACTCAGTATGGGGTATGGGGGTTTGGGGACACACTTGCCTAAGAATTTGATGTTTAAATTTATCGATTAGAAAAAAATTAAAAGGGAAATAAGCCAAGGGAACTCTGGACAAAATGCAAGAGAATAAGCGAAGGTCTACTGCGAACAGTGCAGGTAGTCACCGAAGGCCAAGTTTGCCTGGAGCAGACAGAATAAGAGCTGGATGTGATGCGACCGGAGGCAGAAGCCAAGCCACCACCCAGTGCCTTGGGCCAAGAAGGAAGGCAACGCAGGTTTTGGGAAAGGACACATGGTCGTAGGGATTGGCTTGCGCAAGATCAAACTGGCTATGGAATGGAGAGCTGGTAAACAGAGTGCAGGAAACAAGTGCCAGATTAAAATAAATAAATAAATAAATAAATGACGAGCTGGGGTGTATTTGACTCACCCTGTGCTGTAACAACACCTTGGGCAGCAGAGGGAGCCCTAGGAAACTGAAGCTAGCTTCTACCTGCTTCTCGGAGCCAACTGAGGAATTACTAAGGAGGTTTTTGAGCTAGTCCGTGTATAGAGTGATTACAAATGCTAAATAGTATCAATGTATAAATAAATTCCATTCTGAATATGATAAAACTGTGTGCCATTGAGCACCTCCTCTTAACTCTATAAGGAGTGATTTTAGGTTACCAACAAGGTGTCATCGTGTCCGCAAAGGCCTTGACATTTTCCGTTTAAGCATGCAAAAAGATAAGAAGAGTGTTGTTTCCTTCCTTACAAATATCAAAAGAGAGAATTTGAAACCGTGAACTCACTTCACTCCGCAAAAAAAAAAAAAAAAAAAAAAAAAACCCTGAAGTTGTCAACCAACCACATGACTAGAATTCAAGGCAACATTTCAAGGCAACATTAAAGCCAAGCATTTTCTTAACTGGAACGATTTTTAGCAGTCAAATCATGCTAAATTTCAGGTACAACTATGACCGAATTGGTGGAGACAAACATACAAGCAATGGGCCCTTGGCAGCGGTAGAAGAAATCCCAACAGGAACTCTGAAAAGAGCCGAGAATATAAGCAAAAGTCTTCTCTCTCAAAGATTTTAGGAACAGAAGAGCTGCCGTGGCTAAACAGGCACAAAGCATGTCTTCTGCTGTATTTCTCCTCTGCCTTGTGTAGAGAATGGCAAAAACTGTGATTCACTTTAGAGGATTAGTGAAAACTCACTATACCTAGAGACGGGAACAGAAATAAAATCCTTTTAACTCCTGGGGAGGGGCAGGATTGCTTGACAACTGCAAAAATTCAGAAGGGAATTGGCAGGATGACATGGGAGCAGCACACCCCTAAGACACATTACCTATATATGATCAAAGATAAATCAGTATGTGAAAACATTCTCTCATTTCTATCCCTCAGAAATGTAATAAGTATTCAATAATAGGAACAACAAAATATTTCTATATTTGCCTCAAGAGACAACCTTTCCCAGAGGTACCACATAAAAATGAGACAAATATTAAGGTCAAATAGAAATTAAAGGAAAGGGCCCTTAAACAACCAGTTCTCATTCCAAATATAGGATGGTATTAGAGAATTTGAAGTCTGTGGAGGACGAACAAAAATATACCAACAAAAGCATAAACCTAGCCAAGCCCAGAGTACAATAACACACACCCCTGCATGAATCACAAACAGGAGGAAAGATGTTTGCATTTCTAAAATCTTTTCTGCCTTTACTGTCCTGTCCAAGATGGGGTTGGAGGCTTTTGCAGGTAAATGAAGGCAACTTGAGACACTCATGCTTAGTGGAGTGAGAGAAGATGCTGAAATATCGAATGGTTTCTCTGAGATGAGAAACCCAGATCCTAACTATTTCATAGAATGTATGGGGGGGGGGGGGGGAATAATGGGAACTAGAGAGAAGGATGGGAAGGGTCAAATAGAGAGAAGGGAAGAACTTGTAACTTTGCCACGATATGTATGTGCACAAGATCAATGTAAACTTTATGTATTTCATTTATACAAATCAATAAAATGGGGGAAAATCTAACAAAGAAACTCAGTACATTCCACACAGATGACCAACCAACAAAATCAAGAAGAGAGAACACAAGTGTAGAAATTCCATGACACAGGGTTAACGAAAATTGCAAACAATGCGTAAAAAGTCTTAATGAAGAAAAGTGACCCCATGGAAAATCAGGTAATTAACTTCAGCAAAGAGATACTATAGGATACAATCAATTCGAAACACTGGAAATGAAAAGCACATTAACACAAAAGAAGGGCACTTGCTATGGATTCTTTAATACACTGAACATGGCTGAAGCAAAAGCAGTGAACTTGAAAATAAGTCAGTACAAATTTTTCAAATTGAAACATAGAAAGAAAAATAATTTTAAAAGCATCCAAGTTCGGGGGGTAGGGGGACAATATCAGACAAGTCAATACCTATTTTGTTGAGTTAAAAGGGAAAGAGAAGCAAAACATTGAGAAATATTTGAACAAGTAATGATCAAGAGTTTCCAAAGTTAATAACAGATAAAAAGCCTTTGAACTAAAGAGTGAATGGAATTCATACTAGAATATGTAACCCCAACAAAAAGTCACATCGAAACATATCACATATTGCTGAAAACAGATGACAGAGATTCTCTAGGAAAAAAGAGCATGCTACATTTTTAGAAAGATTGAAAATTACAGTAAACTAGTGTTAGAAGCAAACACTCCAAGCCAAAAAGACAACTAACATTTAAATTGCTAAAAGGAAATAAAACTTGTCAACTAGACTCACTCAGCAAAAACAAAATCACATTAAATACATTCTTAAACAAAACAAAACAAAAAACTCAGAAAATTGCCTGGTAATCTGCTTCATAAGAAAGACTATAGGGGGTGGGGGGGAGAGTGGTGTGGACAGGGGGAGGGACAAAAGGAGAGAGGGAAAGTCCTTGTCACCTTGACAAGATACGCAGGTGCACAAAATGCTAAACTTCGTTGTAAACCTTAAATTTTGCTCTTATGCGTATCAATAAAATGGGGGGGGAAAAGACTAAAGGGGAGCAATATCACAGCAATCATAGCACTTTTCTAGCAAGTGCAAGGCCCTGGGTTCAATTATCCAGCACCACATAAACCAAGTATGGAGGCACATGCCTATAATCCCAGCACTCAGAAGTCTGAGATAGGAGGATTGTCACAAAATTGAGGCCAGCCTGGGCTACTTAGTGGGTTCAGACCAGCCTGGACTACAAAGTGAGACCCTATCTCAAATAAATAAATAAATAAATAAATAAATAAATAAATAAATTTTATTTTTTAAAAAATGAAGAAATTCTCCTAATAGCATGTATGTAATAGAATCTTACATGTAGTCAAGATAATGGAGAGGGAAATAAGTATCAAAATATTTTTACCCTTTGAGTGATTTTTAATTGCTTTTAGAAATAAGTAACTAAAGCAAAAGGAAATGCTTTTAAAGATAATTAAGTACTTAAACCTAAGGTATAGAAAGTCAAAATGAGTGACAGTAGCACAAAGGATAAGAGAGAGAATTGGGAATCCAATATTGTTTTGGTTTGAATTTGGATTTGGAGTGTCCCAAAGAGTCTCATGTACCTATATTTATGTACTGTTGGGAGGAGGGCATGGGTAGAAGGTACAGATTTTGGGCCTTGACTTGGAGTAATGTTTGATGGTTCTGCCCTCTCTCACTGACTTGGTTCTATTCTGCCATGCTACGAGAGATCTATCTCCAGCTCTGGCTCCACCATGTGGTTCCACCATTTCGAGATACTGACTTGTGAATGGGTTGTGACCTTCTAAAATTGTGAATGAAAACATCTTTCTTCCCTTAGGTTATGGGTGTCAGTTATTCTATCCCAGCA
The DNA here is from genome assembly GCA_004027205.1 of Ctenodactylus gundi. NCBI lineage: Eukaryota > Metazoa > Chordata > Mammalia > Rodentia > Ctenodactylidae > Ctenodactylus > Ctenodactylus gundi. The sequence goes on from PVKB01005428.1 coordinate 37,048, forward strand.
ATGAAAAAGTAGCAAAAATTGATATTGGTACCAGGAGTGGGGTTGTTGTGGTTACTGTACTTTACCGTATTATTGGGAGGCCTTTGAAATTGATTTTGAGAATGAGTTTAGAAAGGTCTGAGGATGCCAGCAGGAAAAGTCTTGGAATGTCCTGCACTGTGCTTGACAATAAATTCTGGACAGAGCTCAGAAGAACAGAAAGTTGATAGAAATGTGAATTGGAAATACCAGGCTCAAGAGTTTTTAGATGAGGAGGATTTTTTGGCAATTTGTCTAAAAACTGTGCATGCTATGATCTGGCAAAAAGTGTGTTAACATTTTGCCTTTGTCTGGAGACTTTCCCTGGAAGTGAGATTAATGGTGGTGGAAAATGAGATTAATGTGGTAAGAAAATTTCAACATAACCCAATGTTCACGATATTACATGGGCACTGCCTGCAGCTTTTAGCCAACTCTATGGAAAAAAAATACAGAAAAAAATAGAATAGAAAAACTTTTAGTTTGTCAGACTGAAAGGGCTGACAAAGTGAGATAAAACAGCATGAGGAGTTAAGGAGATTACCGTTAAAAAGAGGCCAAGTACTTAAAACCAGGACTATAGAAAAGATACCTTGAGGGCACCTCAAAAGTCAACAAACTCCACCCTTTTCCAACTCAAGGATTTAAAGACAAAAGACTTTACTACAAAAAAAGAAAAAGTAGCCCAGAGCCAAAGAAAAAAAATGGTTGTTGGAGTTCAACCTTGTAAGAGCTCAGAGGCCTCAGTAGTGATTTTCCAAGGTGGCCAACCTATTGCTCAAAACAGTGACAGACCTTGTTGACATCCATGAGGTTGTGGCTTTACAGACTTGCAAAAAGCAAAAACTGTGAGTTCATGGAGCTCTCAGTGAGACTGCAGAGGAAGGCATCCAAGGCCAGACAGTGCCACTAGAAGGCAGTGCAGGACATTGTGAAGGAGAAACCTAAGGTGCAGTGGAGATCTTGGAAATTTACATATGGTGGATTGTCAACTGAAAAGAGCTACAGGCTGTGAGTAGATCCAGCCCAAAGGATTAAAATATAGAGGTTTCAGCCAATAAAAATGCTGTGAGATTTGGGCCACCAAAGCCCTTTGGAGTTCATGCGTCTCCAGTTTACCCTGCCGCCACCACCACAGTTTACCCCAGGTGCTGGACATGGAGCAACAGGACTTAACCCTTCCCTGTGTTGGAATAGGAATGTTTACCTTGAACCTTTGTGTGTCGGAAGTGCCTAACTCTTTGGTTTTCATGGGAACTCACAGATGAGAGTTTCCTTGGTGTCTCAGGAAACACTGGACCTGAATTTCTTTTTAGCAGTGATGGAACTTAAGAATTTAACGTCTCTTAGAAAAGGACTAAAGGTATTTTGCAAACAGAGGTAAGCATGACTCTTTTGGGGAACAGGGTTAAAATGTTACAGCTTGAGTTTGGAGTGTCCCGCGAATGCTTCATGCACCTGTGGATAGTGTGTACTATTGAGAGATCAGGCCTAGCTGGAAAAACAAAGCTGGAGCAACTGCATTTATATCAGGAAAAGTATACTTGAAAATATAAATATTATTAAATCCAAAGAGAGATTATTTTAATAGTAAAGAAATCAATTTCCATCAATACTCACCCTTTCTAAACAAAGACATACCTAAAAGTACATATTTAAAATACATCAATCAATCTGGCTCCAGTAGCACAAACCTGTAATCCCAGTCCTTTAGGAGGTTAAGGCAGAAGAATCTCAAGTTAAAGCTCAGTCTGGGAAATTTAGCAACTTAGCAAGGTTCTGTCTCGAATAAACAAAAATCAAAAAATGGGCAGGGAATGCAGCTCATAGCAAAAGCCCTGTATTCAGTCCCCAGTACCACACACAAAAAATAAAAGAATACAATAAATCGTGCCAATTCACTTATCTAATAAGAGAAATGGTTGAATTCAAATTGCAGTTGGAGATTTCAATTCTCTTCATTCAGTAATTGATGGAATAAAAAGACAGGCTATTGTCATATATAAAACAATCCACCAAGCAACAAAGTACGTAGCTTTATTTTCTTAAGTACATATGGAATATTTGAAAATATATTTATAAACAAGGAAGATCAAATTTATTTAAAAATGAAATCATTTAAAGTCTATTCTCAGATATAAACAGAATTAGATTAGTAATTGGTAGCAGAACAATCTCTGAAAAAATAATTCATGATTTCATTGATTTAGACTTGTAAATTTGCACCCTACAAATACAAAAGCACATGTACTAAAAATATTTAAGGGACACTGAGGGATTATGGAAAAGAAAATTTAATTCAATTCCAACCTTAATCAAAAATCATGCCTGCCAGTGAGTTGATACCTTTCCTACTTGCCGCTAAACATTCTCAGTAGATGACAGGTGGCAAAGAGATTTTTTTTCAAGATTTTACCTAAGAGGACAACACTGGAGAAGGATGAATCAAAGTGCTAAGCATTTTTCTAGTACTAGTAAAATTAAACTGTACTTTGCACTTCTAGGACAAAGTACTGGAAGCAATTAGTTTATAAAGAAGAAAGGTTTAATTTGGTTCCAAGTTCTGAAGCTTCCAATCAAAAGTCAAGCAGCCCCACTTCTCTGGGCCTTTGGTAAGAGTGGCACACTATTCTGAGAGAGTACGCCAGAGCGAACCACTTACATCCTGAGCCTAGATGCGGAGGAAGAGCGGATGGGCCAGGTTCCATATCTCTTTTGGGAGCACCCTCCTAGGGAGCTAAGGGCCCCCCCCCCCACTTGATTCCAACTCCTACATATTCACAGCACCTCTCGGTATCGTCACCCTGAAGACCAAGACTTTAAAATATATATATGCTCCAGAGGCCGAGGCAGGAGGATTGCTGTGAGTTTGATGATAACTTGGGCTACATAGTAAGTTTAGAAACAGTCTGGACTACACAGTGAGACTCTGTCTCAAAAACAAAACAAAAATGAGAAAAACACCAAAATGTGGATATGTGTAGGCATTGCATACTTCTAACCAGATAAGCATGAATTTTTTGATAAATACAAAGAATAAAAACAGTGACGTGTGACTCCATCTTTGTTGTTTGAAATATTGGGGCACAAGGGTAACAATTTTCTTCTTTTAAAATTTGAACACCCAAAGGCTCTCCAGAGAAAACTTTGGGAGCAATCATCTTTAAAAATCAACGAACTTAATTTTTTCTCTCTCTCAGAAAAAAACCAAAATTCAAGAAATATGATAATGAGACGATTCATTGCAATACATTTACAGATAAATCACCAGTCAGGCTTTTAGGAAGGAGGGAAGGGAAGGAACAATTAATTTATTTTTTCATACATAGAACAATGCATACGTAATAGGCCATTATGTGTATGAATTATAGCCAAGCTGCAAAACTGCTGCATAATTTTAACATTCTACTGGCTTTTCCCAATCGATCTCATTGATGTTCTTTCCAAGTATGAAGAATGAAGCGTGGCTTCTTCAGCTTAAAGAAAATGTATGCTCTCATTCTGAACTTTTCTGTTTCTTTGATATGATGCTTAAGAGCTGCCCTTGGTTCCTCTCTCTGCTCGAATTGAATGCCCATTCTTGCTTCTAAAGCAATAGAATCTGATTCTTTTAGCTGTGGTGACTGACTCTTCTCCTTAGGTCCAAGAGGTGAGCTGGATGAAGGAAACTTCTGGTTGCCAGAATTGGAAACTCCTCTTTCCACACTGGAAAATACTTTCCCACTTCTGCCACAAAGAGAATGCAAGAAAAAACACTTGGAATAAACCCTTAAAAAGTAAGTGAACACTGCTAATGGACTTGTCCAGAAAACCCAGATAGGAATCTTAGAAATACTACATGGACAAGTATTTTTAAGCCATCGCTCTTCAAATACCTACTAGCTACCTCAACAACCCTTGAAAATCCACGAAACCTTGAGTTGTCCCTACAGTGAAGGAAAGTGTTAGGAACATTGCATGTATTTTATTACTTATTATAATATCCTACCATGAATTTCCTTCACAGATAAAAATAGTGTGACCCTTGCAGCTTAACTGGTAGTCACTGGAAGGTCACTTAGCTAGAATGTAAGGGAATTCAAATTTTAACCTAGCTCTACCTGTCTTCAAGTTCCAGGTTCTCATTAACAAATATTTGGTGGAACTCAAAGATACATGCCTTAGCAGTTGGCTGAATGTCACAAACAAAGCCAGTGTGTACCTCTCTATTTGATTTTATCAAACAGAAAAACATTGTTCTTGCTCTGACTCTCTTATCCCCTACAGGAGTTGAGGCCCATGGTTATTTGCAATATTTTCGTTGGACTTCAATGGGACATAATTTGAAGAAGTATAGTGACAGGGAATCGAGCTTACTTATAAAAGATTTTTATAGACTTGGAACTTTATGAAAGTTAATTTTTTAACCTTTTGTTGACAATAAAATTCCAGTGCTCTGCAGCAAGTAAATGGTAAGATACCAGAGAGAAAAACAATGTTTACTTATTATACAAGGTAGTGGCTTTCATATCTGACGCTTCCCTGAAAGAAGACGCTGCTACTACATTAGGTTGATACTGTATCTCACCAAACACTAGTTTGCTTTCTTAGAATTTGTCACATTTTTAGTTCATCCACCTGTGTTCTTCCTCAGTACCAAGAAACCTGCATCTTATTTTCTTTCCAATGGAAAAGAACTGTTATAAGTAGGAGATATCATCAAAAATGTGGTGTTTACATTTTTAAAAATTTATTGCAAAAAAGTTAGCATTCATTCCGAAACAAAACACTCTTAACTTGGGACACTTTTACTCTTGTCACTTTATGAAGGGTTTCTGGAGCTGCCTTGGCTGTCCTCACGTCCTGCATCAATTCAAAACCTTCACCTTTCATTATTACCTTGCTCCTGGGAAAGAGCCGAAAGTCTCCTGGTGCCTGCCCTAGTGAATAAGGTAGATGAGGACACACCATCTGGTTTCAAAAACCTGCCCTTTTTTATATGCCAGTTGAGAGCAGCATTTACCAAAACTTTAACACACCTCAGTAAAGACACACAGAGAAATTCCAGAAGTTCTTCAAAACGTGGTAACAATAACGGGTAAGTGTGTTTGAATTGAGGAAGAATATTTTTGAAGTAATGGTAATGTGTATTTTACAATAATTATTTTTAATTTAAGCATTTACCGTATATTTTGATTCTACCTGTAAGAGGCAGAGGGCACTTTCTCCTAGGCAAACAAGAAAACAGAGGTAACTACCTACCTAATGAGATTTAGTGCATTAACTGGCAGACCTAGGAACACCTGTTTCTGAGTGTGGAGTGGGAACCCAAGCCAGGGTAAAGTTGGGGTACAGGGCCACCACCATTGAACCAGCACTTCCTACTTATCTTACACTCAGATCTGAGAAACTGAACAGAAAATGTTGTGTTCTCTTCCTTCCTTTCTTTCTTTCTTTCTCTTTCTTTTTCTTTTTCTTTCTTCTTTTTCTTCTCTCTTTTCTTTGATGTTCAAAGCTTTTGATTTTATGCAAAGCAACCTTTCCTTTTTGGTAAGACAAATTCCATATTTTTGATGCTTACTAAATGTCTGTAAGTATGTAATCAATTTAAATGTCGCTTATATTTTCCACAATATTTTCATTTTAAAACATCTTAATCCCTCAAAAATGTATTTTTAAAACCTCATAAGATCTAATCTACTATTTTAGCTGTCAAGTCTTCAAACACTATTTCTGTGGTTTTAATTAACTATATAAGTTTTTATAGCCATAGATTTTTCTTTCTAACCTGGCTGTTATTTTTCAATTGAACTTTTTAGGTTAATATGCTAGTTTCACTGTGATTTAAGTTTAACTTCAACTCTTTTCGTTTGAAAAGATAGGTCTTTCATTTGTTTACATTTTTCAAAATATTCCTATTCACTTCAATGATTAATATCATTCACTAAATATCTAATGTTTTAATTCATACTTCCTGAAAAATCATAAATAATTGAAAGATAAACATCATTAAGATATTATAGTTTCTACTCAGAAATATGACATGTTTCTAATTTATATTTTTCTTCACGTGACAACATATTCATGAGGTTACTTCTAGGTATTTTTGTATCCTCTGTTATTATGAAGTGATATTCGTCTTCAGTGAATATTTGTCCGTGCTGTCATTAAACTTATATTTTAAACAAAACTTATACGGAGAGAAAATAGCCAAACAGCTCTACAAGTCTTGATAGAAGTCATGGGCTACACTTCTTTAGACGTTCATGGTCTCCTTCAGCAACACTTCCAACTCTTAAAATTTATTCTTTTGGTATTTACTTTGACATTTCCAAATAATCTACTTCTATTACTATTTGTTTATTTTAACTTTTAAGGATCATGTAGAGACTTCCTTTTATATAGAAAGTACAAACTAAGCTTTCTTTTAGAACCAATTCCCCTATCCCTATAACTCTGGGTTTTTATTTGAACAATATTTACATTATTACTTTTATATGAATAGTGTAGATAACTAGGCAGAAATACAACATTTCTTATCAGCTTTTTATTCTCCTTGGCATTATAATTGTCTTGTTTCAATTTGTCAATTTGGGCAGGTTTGTTTGCTGGGATTTGGTTTGCATGCATATGAGGTAGGGTACTATTCTTAAGTGTATCTCCATGTTCTTTTCCGGTAGTGCAAAATCCTCCCAGGAGACAAAGCCAGCGGCATGCCTGGTGCTCACCTGTGATCTCAAAACTCTGGAAGGCTGAGGGGGAGGATTGTAAATTAAAATTCAAACTGTCCAATGTAACTACCATCTCAGTCAAATTTTTGTTGCTGGAACAGAATACTTGGCATCCATAACTTAAGGGACCAAAGGTTTATTTTAGTTCAGTTTCATAGGTCACAGTCCACACATGGCCAGCGCGAGGCAGGAAAGATCTTCAGGCATGGCAGACAGGAAACCAAGTCCAGGAGAAAGAACAGAGTTACCCTTCCAGGTAGTCTGTCCCTTCTGGGTCAAGTCCCAGTGTTCCACCTGCCTCTTCTTGAGAGCATCCAACACAGGAGATTTGGGGAGGACATTACAGATGCAGACCATAACAGCTACTTAGCAAGACACTCTCTCGAAATCAAAAGTAGAAAAAGAATTGGTAAATAGCTCAGTGAAAAGGGCCTAGGTTCAATTTCCAAGAGTGCCAAGAAAGAAGAAAGAAAAGAAATGAGGAAGGAAGGAAGGAAGGAACAAGGAAGGAGAAAGAAAGAAAGAAAGAAAGAAAGAAAGAAAGAAAGAAAGAAAGGAAGGAAGGAAGGAAGGAAGGAGCTATGACGTGCATCTTTTGGGAGATGTTTTTCCTAATGACTGTGCCTTTTTTATTTCCTGGACCAAAATACACAAGGTGTAATATTTTCCCATAACATATACCCTGGAGCTTTACAGATGCCTTTATTCTACTTTCACATTTTCCCCATTTTATTGGCATGTATACGTGCAATACATGAAATTTACATTGAACTTGAGTATTTTGTGCATATACATTTTGTAGCAAAATTACAAATTCTACTCCTCTCCCTTTTCTACCCTCCTACTCCCTCCCTCTCCCTCCAGTTCCCATTATTCCCCAAAATAAGTTCTATGAAATAGTTGTGATCTGAGTTTCTCATATCAGAAAAATCATTTGATATTTCACCTTCTGCTTCTGATTCACTTCACTAAGCATGATGGTCTCTACTTTCACATTTTGATATGTATTTATATATACATGCAAATATAAAACATATATAGAATATACATATATATGTGAATTTGCAATCTCACATTTAATTTATAGTGATACACTGAATATAGAATTCTAGTACAGAAATCATTTTCATGCAAAAGTTTGAAGGTACTTCTATATAGTATTTTCCACTATCTAACACCTCTTGGCCCACAGCATGTTTCTGTTTTCTTCCCTCTGGAAGTCCTCTTTCTGTCATGCATTCTAACATTTTACAAAGATGGATGGGTCGATTTTTATCTCATGTGCTGCGTACTCAGTGAGCCCCTCCAGATCTGGCAAGGCGAGTCCCTCGTGAGGTCTTGTATCCTGGAATTGTTACTTTCCTCGTCTCTTTTCTCTTCCTGAAGCTCTTCTTTATTAATTTGCATCCCGACTCTACCTTTCGCATTCTGTTCTCCTATTCCCGTCTTCCCATGTCATTGACGTTTGAGTCTACTTTCAAAGATGAAACTTCAATTTAATTATAGTTCTGATTTTCTGAAATTGTTCTTTAAATTTTCTAAAGCTCTATTTTTTTTTCTCAGAATAGTCTTGTTTCTTCCTCATTATGGTGGATTTGTGTGGGGAACAGGATTTGTGCTTTAATATCCATCAAAAACGGTTGATTTCTTGGAGGGTTTTCAAAACATTTACTTGTGTTGGTATTAAACTGCCCTGTTTCCACATATTTTATACAGGACAACTCAAAAGCTGATTGCAATTGAAAAGCTGTGAATACCAGCAGGACACGCCCATGGTGGAAGGATCTGTCTAAACCACAACTTTTGGATACTTGCCCCAGTGTTACATGGGTTAGTTTTCCATCCTAGATCAGTCAAATTCATCAGGAAAACTTCTCAAGCTGTTCGGACCAGAAAGGGTAAGCAGATCTCAGCCCTCCAAGACCCCCCAAGAATGAAGGAGGCTGAAGACATGTCAATAAGGAGATACATTGTCTTCTTTAAAGGACCAGTCCTCAACTGAGTCTGAGAGTCCCCACTCTTATCTTCCCTAAAGAACAAACCTCCATGACTGTGTCACCACGATAGGGAAAGGCAATTTCCCATGGGTGTTTTGAGGACTGAATCTTCAATCTGAATCTACACGGAACTACAACCACATTCCTTGATTTAAGCTTCACTGTCATCCACTGTTTGCTACCTCTCACAAATCAGTCATTACCTTTTTGGGTGTTGAATAAGCCGACAGTAAAAAAATTAGTTGGCTTCTTTCTTTTCCCCACCAGCAGCTTAGAATCCACTTTTTTTCAGATTTAATGACAAGCACAGTGTTATTCTCCCATCTACATATATGTTTCCAAAATTTTGTTCATGTTTTTTTCTATATTCTTTTGTCTAGTGTCATTGCATTTTGAAATTATGCACTATGTAATGCATATTCATCTTGTAGCTTCTAACAGAAACCATCCGTTGATTCTACACATTAATTTGCTACAGAATCTTAACCTGATTTTCACATCTTATTCATCTATTATATTGAACTCTCACTAATTACGTTTGTCAATTATTTCTTATATCTACATTTATAATCTCCAAATAAAAATATTTTGATATACATTTACTATATATATATATATATATGTACAAATATATAACATGTATAGAATATACATATATAATACTTGATGTATTATTTATTGCATTTAATAGAATTTGCAAGAAAATGTTTTATGGCAATGTTTTCTTTTCCTATTGCAAAGTTTCTGGTGGTTTTGTGATTAGATCTCTCAGTGTTCATTTGTTGTTGGCAGTGTACTTTTTAATATCTTAAGGGAATGTCATTCTTCCCATCTTCAGACATTATCAAAGCTATGCATTTACAGAAAATATCAAAATTGTGTATGCAACATTAAATTCATGCAAGTTTCATAATTATTTGCTGGTATATCGGTTTGGATGTTCTTTTCTTTCTAAAAGTACAAATTCACCCACTTACGACGTGTAAGGAGTTACTGCATTTCATTGTGTCGGATCTGCCTCGTTCACCAGCGTTTGTTTCCCACCGCTCTGTAGATCCCTACTACGTGAGAGGCAGCGTGCCAGAGACGGGCCAGAGAAACAAGATCCATAAAACCAACATCCTGGGCAAAAGTAGAAATGTGAGATTGTGCAGATCTGACAAACAAGGAAGTCTTTGCAGAGCACACAGACATTTCAGCAGAGACTCATGGCTGGGTAAAACGAATAAAGGTAATGGCATTTAGTAAAAAGGAAAAATATTGGGAAAATGTGGTTTGAGGTTCATAACAGAGTGAGTCAAGTATTTTATTTGGATATGCTAAGTATAAGATACATATTGGGCAGGTAATCAGGCTGACCATGAATGCAGGACTCAGGGGAGACGCCAGAACCATAGATGTAAGCTGACACTTTTTCTTTTTCAGGAAAATTGTATTTAAAAATACTAGGCTGGCTGATATCAGCAGGCAGGTGTCACTAGAGCAGAGAGGGAGCCAGGACGGAGTCCTGAAACTCTCATAAATGTGAAAGCACTGGAAAAGGAATACACAAAACAGCCTGCACAGGAGGATGCAACGAAGCAGGAGGAAAAGCAGAAGAGATCAGTGGGAACAAGACTGAGGCAACGTCTTCTCGGCTGGTGAACTGCTCATGGTCTACTATTGGCAGCTTATGTCTCCATTCATTTTTGGTAACTTTTATTAGTTGGTTTATATTGTGACCAAGAAGAGTAATAGACTACCATGTTGATAATATGCCATTGTATGGAATGTGAACGTGTCAATGACACACTCGTTTTTAATATCTTGGCCTCTCTTGTGACCAAAGATGGTCACATCAGGAGAGGTTTGACAAAATCAAAAGCAAAATAAACAGTGAGCCAGATGCCAGCTAGCACTGTATGAAGGCAAGTGACTGGCAATCAGGGCGCAAACACCATTTTGATGCTGCTTACACGCGGAGTCTGGAGTGACGAGTGGTTAGAGAGAAAGCGGGAAAAGTAGCACAGATTATAGACAGTATTTTATACCATTGTAGAGTAGAGATAGAGTAAAATAAAATACTTGAAAAGGGCAGCTCTGAGTGAGAGTAGAACTTCTGAAAGCAAAATCAGACCAGAGGATAGTTAGAAACTCCACTGGGATGCTATAAAAGCCGTGTCTGGGAACCTGCCGCAGATCAGCGAACACCAGTGGCAGATAAGATCCTCTGTCAGCAGAAGAGCCAGAGCCAGAGTTGGCAACGGGTGGGCCAATCTGTTTCTAATCATCAGAATCCCTCCCAGTGCAAACTAGTGGACCACAGTAGGGCTCTAACTTTGGTCCTGCTAGGAATCCACAAAGAACAGGACTCGCCAAGTGGGTGCAGTCGAATAAGAAGGAGTAAGAGTCTGGCATGGAATCTCCAGTACGTGTGAATTCTAATAAGACTTCGATGTGTGGGATTTATATCCACAGTTCAGGCAGCTCCTTTCTAGCTCCTCCCCCTCACGCACCCGCACAGGCCTGCCCAATCCAGCACCGCCTCCCAGTGGGCGGAACTGAGAAGTGAGCAGTAACTACTTGGAGTGATTCCTGCTCCGCAGCCAGGCCCAGACAGACCCAATTAAACTGAAAGGAAACTAACAGGAAGCTGCAGTTAGAGATTCTGTGGATACCAGAGGGAATAGACTCAGCGGAAGTCTCAAGCACATACAGTCATAATCAGCTGGGCAGAGGGGCCTGGTACCTGAACAGCCCGGTTCCTGTGAACAGCTGAAAAGCCAACACTCAGCATCAGCTAACCCACATAGTGTCATCAGCAGGAGACAGGAGAAGTTTAAACACAATCACTCAAGGCTTAAAAAAAAAATTACCCACAAATGAGAAGGTGCCTAGAGACCAACTGAAGAGTTCCACCTCAGCTGACTCACAAGTCTCAAAACAAAAGCAACAGCAAGGCAAGAAATCAGGCAGCAAGATGCTCCACCAAGCCCCTAGCTCACCAGAGGAGGTCCAATTGGAATAGAGGAGGATTCAAGTCTCCAAAACTTCAAGAACAGAATAATCAAGCTATGGGAAGAGTGCAGGAGAGATTCAAATAATAACCACCTCAAATCATTGGAAGGGAACAAGACAGCGAGAAAAATAATCTCCTTGGAATGTTTAGTGAGTTATAAACGATCTAACAAAATAATTCAAGGATAGAAATAACAAAACGCCCAGTCAAATGAATGAGGAAACAAACTCAAAGTTAGTTGAATACAGAAGTCGATACAGGAAATGAATGACAAATTCAATAAAGAGTTCAAAATAAGTGAAAAGGTACAGGCAGGTCATCAGGAGTTGAACATTACACTGGAAAGTGTGGTGAATAGAATGGACCAACATTTCAGAAGCAGAAGAAAAAGTGGAAGCCACGAACAAAATTCTTGAGGATGTTCTAACAGCACTACGTCAACAAGGAAATGGTGACTAACAGAGAGTAGATGATTCAAAAAAAAACCTTATCCTCAGAATTACAAAGAAAATAAATAGAAATCCAAGCTAAAGGAATGAAATGTTTATTCACTGAAATCATAACAGAAAACTTTTCAAATCTGGGAAAAGAAATGGGCGCCAGGTGACTGAGGCTTATTTTTGCACCAAGCACATAGGGACAAAACAGAAGATCCCAAGACCCATCATAACAGAAGTTACGGATATTCAACACAAAGATAAATCCTCAAAGCTGTCAGAGAAAAACAGCAAGTAACTACCAAGGCAAACCTATCAGAGTAACAGCAGACTTCTAGGCACAAACTTCAAAAGCCAGAAGAGCTTGTTTTTCAAGGCCATAAAATAAAACAATTGTCAACCAATAGTCCTTTATTCTGAAAAATTATCCTTCAAAGTTGATGAACAAATTCTCTTGACAAAGAATATTTGAAAAAATTCATGGTAACTAAACCAGCACTATAAAAAAATACTTAAGGTGCTGCTGGATAGAGGCAAAAATGGTAAAGACAGCACAGAAACCAGAGGCAGGCACACATTCAACAAATATCTAAATAAATAAAAAATCAGAAAAATATGAACACCCGAATTTTAGGACAACATCAACATTGAATACTTCCAGGACAATTAAAACTCTCAATATCAGTGGTCTTAACTCTTCAATGAAGAAACTTGGAAATGTCAGATTGGATTAAAAATATGATAATGTAATCGAATGTTGTTTACAAAAGACCCACGTAACCCCTAACGAAAAACATAGACTAAATGTGAAATGATAGGTTACCATATTCCATTCAATAAGAACACACACACACCAAAAAACAGGATTCGCTATCTTTTTCACTGACCAAGTAAAATTTTTAAAGCGACAAAGAAGGTTAATTATCCACATAAAGGGAACAATTCAACAAGACAAGTTAACAAAGGAGTAAGTATTTATACACCAAAAAAATGGCACACCCATCTTTACAAAATAAAAGCTACCGAACATAAAAGAACAGATCAATGCCACATAATTATAGTGGGGACTTTATCATTCCACTTTCTCAGAAAGACAGGTCAACTGGACAAAAATATCAGCAAATACATAACAAATCCGAACCACGTCATGAGAAAAGGAGACGACAGATATCTACAGAGTGTTTCACACAACAACAGAAACACATTCTTTTCAGCAGCTCCTGGAATATTCTTCAAAGTCCACCATATTCTAGACCACAAAACATGTTTAAACAACCACAAAATAATTGAAATAATACAGTGAATACTATCAGGTCATAACAGACTGACAAGTCATTTATGACTTGTCTATGACACAAACAAGTCAGTGTCAATAGAAACAACAAATATTACACAATATTACACAAACTCATGGAGATTGGATAATATGCTACTAGGCCACAAATATTACATGATATTACACAAACACCTGGAGGTTGGATAATACACTACTAAACAAGCATTAAATCCTAGATGAAATTAGGGAAGAAATTAAAAATTTTCCAGAGATAAATGATAATGGAAGGACATCACGCAGCAACCTTTGGGACACAATGAAGGCAATGTTACGAAAGAAACGTGTCACTATAAACACACACATAAAAAGAACTGAGCAACCCCAAACAAACAACCCAGGGACACAGCTCAAGCCACTGCAAAACCAAGAACAAACCAACCCCAAAACTAGTAGAATAAAATGAAACGATCAGAGCAGAAAGTAACGAAATTGAAACGAAAATATATGAATGATCAATGAAACAAAAGGCTGCTTTTCTGAAAAAAATAAACAAGACAGGTGAACTTCTAGCTAACCTAAAAAAAAAAGGACAGAGAACACCTACATTAGTGCAATTAGATATAAAAAAGGAGGCATTTACAACAGATACCACCAAAATCCAAAGAATTATAAGAAGCTACTTGGAAAATCTATACTCCAGTAAATTTGAGAACCCAGAAGAAATGAGCACATTTCCAAACACATCTTATCCTCCAAAACTGGACTAAGAAAATAGAAAGCACGTGAATAGACAAATACACATTCACAAAATTGAACATAAGTAATTGAAAAATTTTTAAAAGGCCAGGACTTGATAAATTTGTGGCAGAATACTACCAGAAATTTATGGAAAATTTGATGCCAAATTTTCAAAGTCACCGAACTCCTTCAGGAAGCCAAAAAGAAAGAAAAATTCCAAAATTCATTGCTCAACGTCAGCATAACTTTAATACCAAACCAGATAAATACTCAGCAAAAAAAAAGAAAACTACAGGTCAGTTTCCCCAGCGAACACTGATGAAAAAATATTCAAGCTACAAACAGAATGAAATCACAAAACAAGATCATACATCATGACCACATGGGATTCCTTTCAGAGATGAAGGGACAGTTCAACATACATAAATCAACAAATGTAATACATCACATTAACAGAAATGAAGAAAAGAAATGATCATCTTGATAGTTGCAGAAAAGGTCCTTGACAAAAAATCCAACAGTTCATAATAAAAACTGAAGAAAATAGGAATAGAAGAATCTTACCTCAAATTGATTCAAGCCACCTATGACAAGCCCTCTACAAACCTCAGTCTAAATAGGGAAAAACTAGAAGCATTTATCCTGAAATGTGTCAAAATTTTGATAAGTGAAACCAGGGAAGAGAAAGAAACATTAATTGAAAAGGACTAATTAAGATATCTTTATTTGCAGATGACGTGACTTCCTACCTAAAAGACCCAGAAATCTCCATAAGAAGTCATTTAGAACTTAGAAATAAATTCAGCAATGTCGCTGGCTATATAATCAATACTCACAAATCAGTACCACTCCTCCACACCAAAAACAAACCCAATGAGAAGAAAATCAAGAAAATGACTCCATTTACAATAACCACAAAAAATTTAATACTTAGGAATAAACCTTACCAAGAAGTGAAGGATCTCTATAGAGTCAACTACACAATCCTAAAGAAAGAGATTGAAGAGGGGTTTAAATAAAGGAAAGATATCCATGTTCCTAGATACACATGAAAATGGCCAAATTTCCAAAATTGTTTTATAGATTCAACACAATATAAATGATAATAGCAAAGGCAGTCTTTACAGAACTATAAAAAATCTTTAAAATTTATGTGGAACCAGAAAAGACCAAGAATTGCTAAAGCAATCCTAAGTAACATGCTAAAAGCTGAAGGAATCACAATTCTAAACTTCAGATTATACTTCAAAGCAACAGTGATTAAATCTACATGGCACAGACACAAGAACAAAGTGTTCAAAGGAGCAGAAATGAGAATACTGAGACAAACCTAAGTATACTTAGTCATCTGATTTTTTTCCAAAGTGGCCAAAACCATTCATGAGAGAAAAGACAGCATTTTTAACAAACGATTTTGGGGAAACTGGCTATATTTATGCAGAAGAATGAAGTTAGTTCCATATTGTCTGCCTTACATTAAAATCAAATCAAAGTATATCAAAGAGCTAAATATTAAAACAGAAACTAAACCAGCTGGAAGTTAAAATAGGTAAAACACTGGAAGACATAAGGACAGGAAAGGATTTGATGGATAAAATGTCAACTGTATGAAAAAATAGCACCAAAAATCAATGGGACTAAATAGAACTAAACAGTTTTTTGCCCAGCAATGAAAACAATCAACAAACTTAAGAGACTCCCCAAAGAATAGGAGAAAAATTTTGTCAGCTACTCCTCAGAGGATTAATAACTAGAATAAATAAAGAACACAAAAAATAAAATTCCTCTAAATAAATGGTCCTATTAAAATGGACAGCTGAAATGTAAAGACATTTCTCAAAAAAAAAAAAAAGTACAAAAAGTCAATAATCACAGACATAGCAAAATGTTCAGCTCTTGGCCGTTGAGAAATGCGATCCAAACGACACTTACACTTGATCTCACTCCAGTGAGAATGGCATTCTAAAGAATTTTCTTAAAAAGTTGGTGAGCGTGTAAGGGAAAAGAGATATTTGTACATTTCTACACTGTTGGTGGGACTGGAAAGTGGTACAGCCACTAAGGAAAGCAGTTTGGAGATTCCTTGGAAAGAAATCCCATTTGACCCAGGTGTTCTTCTCTAGGGCATCTTTCCAAAAGAGTTAAAGTCCTCATATCACACAGATGCATGCATACCCATGTTTAAGCAGCACAATTCCTAATAGATAAATCATGAAAACAATCTGCATACCCACCAACAAATGAATGGATAAATAAGATTTAGTTTGCATACACTATGGAATACAATGCAGCCATAAAGAAAGAAATGTGACGCATTCGGAAGAAAATGGGGATACTTTGAGTCAATAATACTCAGTGAAATGGACTAGACACAAAAAAATGTAGTATCGCATGGCATCGGTCAGATGAGATTGTCATAAATGCACGTATATAAAAATCTGAATGTAAGGGAGGGCGTAGGAACTGGAGAGCTTTGAAAATTGAAGAGACTAAAAGTGGTAGAAGAGGGACAAGGAAAAGGAAGGGAAAATGGGGTAAAAAAAGTGATATATGTAGGCACAGGTGCCCCAAATTGTATGTAATTAAAATGCAAATGAATTTTTAGCACAAATATATTCAAATATATTTAAATAAAATTTAAAAATCAAACACATGTAAACACACTCACATGCCCACATCCACAAAAGACCAATTACTATTGAAATAAAAAATAAGGACCCATAAAAAATAGAAATCATTCCAGTGTTTCAATACCCATCACTGTTAGACACAATACACTTGCCATTCAATTTTGCAAAGTTGTAAGTGAAATGACTTCATACGAATTACCCTTCAACTCCATATGGCTGAAGGCCTGGGCAATAGAAGCCCAGAGAGTCGAATGGATGGAGGATCTATTACGAATGCATTGGTTCATTTTGTGAGGCTAAAGCCCAAATAGTGCACAGCAACTTACAGACAAATTGTCAAGCAGCCATTGCTCGGGATCTGAAGCACAGCACTTGGGTCCACAGCCCTTCGGGGAGAACTCAACAGTCCTTCGACTCCTTAGTCAGTGACTCTATATGGAATGATTTTGCTTAGCGATTTGCCAGTTGGACAAATTCATTCAATTCAAGATGCCTTTAAAGGCACAGCAGTGAAAAAAAATCATGCTTATTTTCTTGTTTGCTTGAAGTATCTTGTGTGCTCCGTTCATCAACGACAGCTCTTTTCTGCCCCTTTATATATAAATTGTCATTGCCTCTGCATTAAAAAGAATTCCAAAAGAGTATGTCTTAGTTATTTATTCATTGCTGGGACAGGATGCCTGATATCCACAACATAAAGGAGGAAAAGTTTATTTAGCTTATAGTTTCAGAAGTTCTCACTCCATGCGTGCGTGACTGGCAATGGTTGAAAGCCATGGAGAAGGCCCAGTTGGGGAAATTGCAACTCACAGAATGGCAGCCACAAAGCCAAATCAGTATGAAGGGTGGAGATGGCATATGTCCTTCCAGGTCTTGTCCCAGCGATTTGTCCCTTCCTAGTCAAGCCCCAGGGTCCCAACTCTTCCAGGCCAAGCCCAGCATTCCATCACTTCTGGGTCAAGCCCTAGTTTTTCGTCCTTATGGATGAGGCCCCACTTCTAAAGAGCGCTTGGTTCCATAGGTAACCCACATCCAAATCTATGAGGCTTCTGGGGGACATGCCAGATCCGAACCATAACAGAATAGAGATATTGATGAATTTCAAAATGTAAAAGACCATTTTGTCAATTGTCCTGTTTTAAACACTGCAAGCCTAAAGGAGCTACACAGCGCAATGAAACCCAGGTTTTCAGCATCAGCCTCGAACGTATTTAATTTCAAGTCATTTGCTGCATAACCTGGGGCAAGTAGTTGAAGTTCGAAAGTGTAGAGAAGGATTCATTTTGTCTGGTGCAGACTGAGGAGAAATATCTCTGATTTAGGTTGTATTTCAAGAGCTGGAAATGTTAAAAGAATGGCAAATTCTAAGCACTCGATAAATGGTAAAAATAATAATATTAAGCAAAAGACATTGAACTTTCTGATTACGTCTGAGCGAAGATGAAACCACAATTAAGATACGTTCTACAAATAACTAGCCAATGCGCCTGACTAACGTCAAGGAGAGAAAAGATAAAGACAGAGCCCTGCTCCAGACTAAAGGAGATGAACACATGACCAATAAATGCACCGTGGGACCCTGTATTGATCTGAAATAAGAAAAAAGACATTATGGGGAAAATGTGCAAAATGTGAATAGAATCTGTAGATGAACTAGCAGTACTGCATCAGTACTAATTTTCATAATTGTAATGTGCTCATGCAAAGCATAATGTCTGTGTCCAGGGAAATTCCTTAGACTATGTTTTCAACTTCTCTTATCAATAAAAATTATTTCAAAATAAAAAGATTAATTTTTAAAATAAAACGAACCCCAGAGTCCTACAGAAACTAAAAAAGGAAAGAAGAGTAAGATTATATAGTTTATTAGTATACTAAAATTCTGACAAACCTTTCAAATAAATGCTGTTTGAGTTCTAGTCTTTAAGTAGAAATGTTTTTAAGCAATTGCAAGAATTTTTAAATAATTAAATTGTTAAAAATTCATATTTCAAGGCTTTTCAATCAAATAAAATATCTCATGAGTTCTATTCTACAAAAATACAAAGAATATATGAGATAAATTAGACAAAATAAGAAAGATACCATTTCTTTCCTTGCTAACTTTCAGCCCAGGACAACAGCCAATGCTTCACCCAACACGATAAAATACTCAGTCATAAACTCTAGCGTGATCAAATAGTGACATGTGAACAAGAAAAGAGAGCTGCCGTTACTGGGTTTTATTTTTAAAATTATCTCTTGGTTTTTATTTCATTTTATTTGCTGGATAGGTTCACGAGAAGGAGCAATTTTCTGAGCCAATGCTACTTCCCCATGCTGGTTCCTCTGTGGAGTGGCCCAGTTTACAGCCGTAGGTCACTGCAGTATCATAACAAACAGCCCAGCACAGGGCAATAACAGACAACAGCAGAAGAAGCAATGGCATGAATTCAAATGCCTGAGTTCAGGTCAGAGCCCTGTCATATACCAACTGCATGTCCCTTGGGGTGTTGCCTGGCCCCCCGTCCCTCAATTCTTCATTAAAATTATGAAAAAGTATAATTAGAGTGCAATTAAATGAACCAAGAGAATCAATACATACAAAACGTTAACACAGAATAGTCTTATTACACTGCAAATATTTGGAAACAATAAGCCTTTAGAAAAGTGAGAGCTATGAGTTCATACTCTTATCCCTCAATTCCTAAGTTTATTCTTGATGCTAGAAAGAAATATTCAGAAATTACTGCTTTTCCTTTCTTACCCTATTTTCTTTGTGTGTTAAAGAGAAAGAGTGAAATCTTTGAACAGAATGTAGTCTTTAGAGCTTGACCATTTGTCTATTAAAGTGAAGGAGGAGACAGCCTGCATCCAACCCGTTACATATGCAAACAGATGCCCAAGAAAACATAGCATCAGTACCACGGCAGGGCAAAGCAATTCTGCCTCCTGCTAAGAAAAGGTTGCATGAAACAATTTGACTACAAACTACTCAGACTTTTGCTGATCAATTTCAAATCCACAGGAAAAGACCATTGCATGACTCCTTTGTAAAAAGTAATTACACCCTGAGATCTGAGCTTGTTGTAATTGAAATTAAAGGCCTTGTACCAGGTAAATTCATACCTCAGAACATCAGACTGTCCAGGCCAATGTTTTCACTCAACTCTACAAGTTCTGTTCTAATTTATCTTCACAGATATTACTTTCTCCATACCAACATCTTTATCATCATAATCATAACGATTCATAAAGATATGACATTCACAACACACTAAACATGTTGCTAAACATTTTAGACAATTTATCTCAATGAATACAATCACCTCTAAGATAGGTGTTATTTTTATATTCCTGTAACAAATCTAGAAAAATAAGGCTCCAAATAACTAAGTACTTGACCAGGATTCCACAGATAATAAGTGACAATAGCAGAATTTAAACTTTAGTCTTTCTGTGGCCAGAACCTGCGGTCCTGCTATTATAGTATAAATCAGTAGTTCCCAACTTTTCTGGCACCAAGGAAATAGTTTTGTGAAAGGTACTTTTTTGTCTTTTTAATGAATGGGGGCAGGGAGTGTGCTGTTGATGCCGTGGCTTTGATCTGTATCTCAGATCGTTAGGCATTAGATTCTCATAAGAAGGGCACAACCTAGGTATCGCAAACTTGAAATTCACAGTAGGGTCTGTGTACTTGTGCAACTCCGGTGCTGTCATTATGAGGTGACAGAAAGCAAAGCTCAGACTATGATGTAAGCAATAAACAGCAGTGGCTATAAATACGGATGAAACCTATCCTACATGCTAGCCCACCGTTCACACCCTGCTGTGCGGCCCAGTCCCTAATACAGCACAGACTGGTCCTGGCCCAGGGTCCAGAGCCCAAGGTTTGAGCCTTGTTGTAAATAAACTGTTTCATCGCTTTGAAGGTTACCATGGATATCCTAGAGGAATGGTATGTTTGGAAGAGAAAATTATTCAAAAGTTTGCTAGAATTATCATCTAGTTTCTATCTACCCTGTTCCACAAATCCAGGTGTGTAAAACCAAAGACAAGGTATGGCCCCATGTCAGAATCTTGCCTTGCCACCTGTGCTTATTAAGGCTGTCTCTACTTCATGAGATCCAGGTCTTCATCCATGTTTACCTTTTCTGGCTCGGTGTCTCTATTACTGATTGCTTCTTCTAAAAAACCATTCGCTTCAAAACGCTCTGTTTTATCCTCCACTCTAAAGCTGTCCTTCAAGCATGCTTAAAGTTTACCTATCTTTTCATTAAGTAGCATTTGTACTCTCCCCTCAAAAGACTCCAACTCCCATACACCTGATTTGGGCTTTCCCTTCAGGAAGCAAAACAGGTAGTGACTAGTTATGGTATTCCAGCTGCTTCGCCTCTCAATTTCATATCTTGTTCTGCTGCTTCACTGACTGGCAATAATATATGGAGACCCCACACGGCAAATGTCAAAACCCAGAAGACTCTGCCAGCATGTTAGATCATTTTCAGCTTATAGCTAGGGCAGGAAAAACAGGCGGCCAATTACAGTGAGCCAATTATAGGCTCCTGAGCAAGGGTGGGTCTGAACCATGTTTACTACAGCATGAGGTAAAAGATTTAATGAGAGGTAAGATAAACAGTTTGCTTTCTATTTTCTGGCTTCCCATGGCTCAACATCCCCTGCCTAATTCTGCTGGTCCAATCACAGTAAGGCAGGCTGGGCTTTTAATGGGCTGGCTGGCATTCCCCAGGGAAGTACCACTGGGCCTGATCTGGAGTCTATTTGCTGCTAATAAGGTCAGAATGTGAATGCCCAACCCCGAATGGAATAATAATATACAGTTACTCAGAGTGAGAGAGTTAAATTCCCATAATTCACATCATTAAACAATAATAATGGTGCCAGCACCCTCTGGCCTAATAATACATCTGATTTCTCAAAGAAAACGAAAAGCAATAACGAGTAACAAGACCGTCGACTCACACAACTGCGTATTTACCCTGCACCGGAGGCTTTGTCCATAGCCCTGCAGGGGAACTAGAGCTCCTGACTGATAAAGTTACTATTTCTATTTGCTTCATTAGACTAACACAATTTTTCCTTTTTAAAACTGATTCCTGATTAATGAAACTGCTAATTAATCTTCCTTGCTGTGTTAGTTCCGGCTCTCATATATTTTTTTCTTTGTATAAATAGATAGACAAAAGAGCTACTGTCCATAATACAGTGGCTAGAGGTTCGATTTAACCTTATATTTCTGGACTTTCTTTTCTATTCTCTGAAAATGACAGACCCTTAACCCATATCTCAGCAACCAATATGATTTTAATTCTTCTGGAAATTCCTCCCCAGCTTTTCAAGTAGGCCTCATTGTGCCCTACACTTAAGACTTTAGATGTAACCACAGTAATACTAAAATCTGTTACTCTCTTGAGTTTATGCAAAAAATTATTCAAATTCATTATATAAAACTGTAGATTTCTTTGATTTACTGCGAGTAAATACTAATGAATGTAGGATGCACTAAATATATTACTAACTAGTAATATTTATTACTATTTCTTCAAATTTAAACTCTAATAATATTGCCCAAATTAGAATTGATCCACTAGTGGAACGTGTTACTTTATAAAAAACTCTACAAGGAAGTAATTTAGAAGTTCACCCTTACTTAAAAATTCGTATGTACATAAACATGAATTGGGGCTGTATCTTCACAACATAATGAATCACTAGGCTCAATATTCTAAATATCACAAAAAATCTACAAGAAAATAGTCTTTATTCAATACATGTTTCTATTGATATATGGGTATATAAGTACTCTAAAAAGTAAATAATTGCCTTTGCAGGTGTCTGTAACTTTGAAGAGTCCATATTAATTATTGCAGTTTTAATCTCAGTGTCACCAGTAAGATCATTGGTACTGGGTAAAGGGGATCACCTTGGGCCAATTGTCACGTGAAATAAAATTCCCAATGCACATTCCAGTCCATTTAAGACAATCAGCCAAATTCGCAGCAGACTACAAGACTGAAACTAAAACTGCGAGTCTATTCTCAGCAGGCCTGTAACTTTTCAGTGCCTATAACGTTCACATTGTCTAAAGTGGCCAAGAGTCAGAATTTGGGCGATGGCTCATTTAAACTTTGGGAAAGCCCAAATTCTGGATTATCTTGCTATTTAAGATCATTCTCCCTTTGGATAAGACTCTATTCATATCCATGACATCAGTCGCTTGATTCTACTTTTGTTTAATGATGACCCTCTGTATCAGCATCTGCTGCTGCAAAACAATGTCTTAAGTCTCAGCAGACAAAAACAGCATGCATTTATTATTAATGCTCACAAGGTCTGAGGTCAACTGCATGGTTCCGCTGATCTAGGTAAGGCTCAGCCACTCTTGGCAGAGCTTACTTTTATAGAGTCTGGTCATGGGCAAGGGCAGCTAAAGACTGAAATGTCTTTAAGGATCGCATTCACATATTGAGCAGTTGGCAGGCTATGAACCGAGTAATGCATGGAATAGAGCCACCGGCCTCTCTTCCTGCCGCAGGCCAGCCAGGGCCTGCCCACGTGGCAGGATTCCAAGACAAGCAAGTGAACATGCTAAAGCTTACGTCCAGAAGTGGCACCTTGTTAAAATGATTGATTGAGAAGCAATGGGGTTTAAGCAGATCCGGGACCCTAGATTCCTATAGGCAAATCAAAACACAATTCAATATAACCATAAAAAAGCTGAAGTTTAATTAGTTAGAAACTGCCGACTAGCTGCCAACTAGTGACTCTCTGCTGGTGATCCAAATACGGCTGCACCCCCACTATAACCGAGTAAATACTTTCTCTGCCTTACTCTGTGCTAACCCTAAAAGAAATCTTTTTTATTGTGAACCACTGGCTTAGCCCCAAACTGCCTGTGGCCTGCAGCTCCAAATTCACGAATCCTTATCAGATCAATATAATTCTAAAATATTTTAATGTGCCTTGGTATGTCTTTTAGCAACATCGTGGCTTGTATTGCCTTCTATCTAGCAAAGAAGATGACAAGTTTAGGTTTGCTGCCACTGGTGTTGCCCGACATCCGGGTTCAGGAACTTGGAGCATGATTAAGGATCGTCAGTCAGAGTTCATGGACGATTCAAAGAAGAGGTTCATTGAGAAAGTAAATCTCTCAAGGAGAGGTCAAGAGAGAGTTTCAAGTGAGGCTCCAGGACAAGAGACCAGAGCCCTTTATAAAGCTTTTTCTCAGACTGTCTACTGTGGTGGGGGTGGTAGAGCAATGTGAGCCTACTAATTAATTACCTTAGGACATCTAAGAGAGACCAGAAGAGGAAGGATAGTTTGCCTGTCTTAGCTATTTCTCCTTAATGGTTTCCCAAAGAGGGCCTTGACTGGGATCTTGACCCCACCTTGATTGCATCTGTGCCCCGTGGCCACTGGAACACCCAGCCTTAGTCCTGCCTATTCACCCTAACCTATTCCCCTACCTATTGGTTCACATGTTATGGAGGAACTGCAACTTTACATTGCAAACAGTTTGAATGCAAAGATGGCTTCAACAGTAATGGGTATTTTTTGCAGTCCGCTACAAACTTATGACAAGTGATAGTGGGGTTCTAGGCAGTGAGGGACATAGAAATGGCTGATAACTGGAGCTCCCTGAAAACAGCCTCCTTCACAATCATCCTCTTAGGCATCAGCTAATTGGATTCACAAGGACTTAAGAAGTTGAGATGTTGCACAGCCAGATTATCAGGGCTATCTTGGTTCTTTATATGAGCACATCCTCCCTTCATTGCATGTGACTTAGTATCTATGATAAATCCTGTGACATTTAGCATTCCTGTAGTTACTCAGTAATCCTTTTAAGTTATAAAGCAAAACTCCTAGCTTCCCACCAACCAGAGAGCTAAGAATGTCCTTAGATAATATCTGAAGCCCATAGCAGAGATTTTCCCACTTCCGGGTGACCCGCCCCCTTGATGCTTTCACCAATGCTTTCATATTGTGCTTTGATTTATGATTTTCTCCTATTCTATAACTATAAAAACTTCATGTGACTGCTGCACAATAGAACATGCTATCGGAGAAGCCTCAGTTCATGTTCTTAGGCCTAGGTCACTCACATTTGGCTTCAGAATAAACTATCTCCTTTTCTTTAAGGCAAAAGTAATGTCTTTGCATCGCATGGAAAATTTACTGGAAAGCAGGATCACAGAAATGGCAGCTGGCTATAACTCTTGATGGCCTGTGGCTGTGGCTGACCACTCCCCACAACTACATAGAGGGTAAACCTTAAGTAGTTAAAAGATAATAGGGTAAAAGATCTCGAAGGTAGAGTACTTCTAAAGGTACCTGAGGGTAAACTTCAGCTCTGCTTAAGGATGGAGTACCTAGCGATCAGCTGTAGAAACTAATAAGCTTAGTATAGAACAGCCCCTTCCTCAATTCACCTATAAAAGTCACTAGGTAGTGAGCCACTGGGGCAACCCACATCTCTAGGCCCCCCTTCTGACCAGCAGAATCTTTATTTTCCTTCTGTATTTTTCTCAATAAACTATCTTCTTCATAACCTTCTTCACGTTGTCTCTGACTTATTCTTCAAGCCCATAGAGTACCCCGCACAGGTATCCAACGGAGTTGGGACCTGGCAATGCAACTGCTCATAAACTCTACCTTCTGTACGGCATGTTCTTCCCTTAGGTGTGTTAATACAATTGGTTAAGCTAGGGTCAAGTTTCTTCCAGCCTCTGATCCTGAGAAGCATTCTCACTGTTGCTGTCCCTGTGCATTCTGAGGGGTTCATGCACGTTCTTAAGTCATTAGATGTTGCTGGCTGCCAATGCCGTCAGACTGTTGGATTCAAGTCCTAATGAAATTAGGAATGAATTTGCAGGTGAAAGAGACAAGGTGTCGAGAGGGTAATTTCTTGGGGGGAAAATGTGGAAAAGGGAAAGATTAGGAATAAAATTTCTTATAGCCAGAAGGCAACCAGAAATGTGGGTTGCTATGTGCCTCTCTGTCCAGGGACTTTTATTAAAAATCTGGCTAAAGGACTGTCTCATGCTAAGCAGCTCGGTTGTTAAGGCTGGTTGCTATGTTCTCGACCTTGTAGTAGCTGTTGAAATACTTCACCCTTACTCAGCCTCTGAAGTCCTCCACCCGTAAGCAGCTTTTGAGATTCTCCATCCTTAAGCAGCTTTTGAAGCCTTTCACCCTAAGACCTTTCATTCTATTGTTTTTGAACTATGTAACATTTAGCCAACAGTAGTCCTGAGATATGGTCACCTACAGGCCATCAGTGGCTATTTCTGTGAATTCTCTATTAATCTTGATTTTTGATACTTTCTCCACTTCAGGTGGACTCCTTTATTCTGAACTACCCGTATGCTAGCTACCTCCTGTCATGTTATGGTCTTTTACTCATCGCTGATGCTCAACCTTCTATGGCTGACTCAAGTCAATAATTCTTTGCTCCCCTCAACATCGTTGTGGCTACAAAGACATAAAAATGGCCGTGACAAGGAAGAAAAGAAGGACAATGAACTGTCGGGGAAAGGAGAAATCTCTGAAAATGGGGGGTGGGGAGGCATAGACGGTCATATGTCTAATCTGAATCTGGAATGCATATTTATAATTAAATTTTTAAAAAAACAAAAAACAATGTAAATGTGGACTTTAATTGAAAAAGTAGTTTTTTATTCAGAGGTAGAAGCAAAAAATCATTTTCTTCAATAGTGAAGAGCAAGGGTTTTCCCATTAATGTATAAAAATGTTGACTATCCTAATATGAAAATAAATTCAAAGCTATGACAAGCAACTATTGTGTATCTCCTGTATCCACTGATAAAAATCTTAAAAAATAAAATTAAAAAGCTATTTTTGAAATAATTTTTTAAAACATAGTTATTTTACATTTTCTATAAAGCATCCTCATGTACGAAAAGGCACCATTGTGATTATAGAAATTTTATAATGTTTTCCTAAGTTCTGCAATTTTGTGGTACAGATGGATTTTTTTTTACTTTCTGAATCAGAAATAAAGTTATGTGCAAGCAAATAATAATAATAATAATAATAATAATAATAATAAATGGTAGGGGGGAATTTTTCCCAAAAAGTTGGAAAGAGAAATGAACAAAATCAATTTATTCCTTTTTTAATTCTTTCACACCATTTACATATAACTAACTGAATCAGGTCATAAGAGGTGACTATCATTTCCTGCAAAATGTTTTGCTAAAATTATTCTAGCCTTGATCTGTTTTATTTCTCCTTGGGATATATTGAAGAGGAAATTAAGTGGCCTTAACTAGTTTTACGACAGATGCAAAATGGAATCCATGAGCCAATACTTTCATCGAAATGGTGGGGCATGTCTGAGAAAAAGTCTAGTTTGATGGCCAGGTGCACAAGCCCCAGCCGCCCCATATCCAGGCAAGAATACAAAGTCCACACTTTAACAATGTTCATGCGGTTGTCATTTCATGCTACTGTGTTCTGCTTTCCAAGTTAATGGGTATCTCATTACTCAGTGGATTAGGTTAAATTTCACCTAGAATCCCAATAGGCGGTCATAAATTTTATATACCTATAATATAGCTCTTGTCAAGAAATAGAATATTTAGGATTCAATGCTCGAAGATCTACCCTGTGACACCTCTGGTAGGCAGCTTGGGAAGATAAACTTCTTTAACATTGCATCTTCCTGCATTGAATGTTATTACAAATTACCGTGGAGAGAAAAATCCATGGGACTCACTGCAGCATCAAAATGTGATAATAATGTGGAATTTTCTACAAGTTGGCTATTGTAGGAATAGAGCCCCCTGTCTAAAGCTTTTGTCTCAGTACATCATTGCAAGTCAATATACACAGGTACAAAATATTTGGTTCAGGTAGATGAAAGTTAAGCTGATCTTATTTGGAGGATAATAAGAAAAATACACAAATGGAAAAAGGAAACTATAACTTATCACATGTTTCATCTGAAGCCAATTCTAATAATCATGCTGCAGAGAACCACCGACTGCAAGAAGTGAGGAGAGGATCTCTGAAGGCATCTCTTTTGAAAAACGCAGTTTTTTCAAAAAGAAAAGCATCAAGTGTGCTGGTCCCTGGTGGGTCTGTTCTATCGTAGATGTCTGATAAAAAAAAGATATTTCAGAAAGTAAGCGCTAGGCTGTGTTTCAAGGGAGCCACTCAGGAATTTACTTTAGGTAGAAGTATCAAGCTACAAGGAATGCCGTTCTAGCCATAAGGAATCAAAACTGCTCAAACAGCTGTGTCATGGACAATCGTTAAGGTCACAGAAGAACGGAGAAAGTACAGTCAGATGATGTGGCTGTAAGTGATTCAACCAGAGGAAATGACAGCAGTATACTGCATCTGTAATCACACCCTGCGTCTGCGTAGCACTTTTTAAAAATGTTTTCTGCAGTTTTCACAGCTCTCAGTTTATTTTATCCCCGCACCTACTCTTGGAGACAATTCTAACTAACTTGCATAAAACTCACAGCATTATTTAAAGGAGAAAACGAAGGAAGGCAGGAGAGGAAAAATGATTTGGCCAATGTCGCCTAAATAATCAGCAACACATTCAGAAGTAGGACATCTCTAGATCTCCGTTTTTTAAGCCATTATTATTTTAAGACGTGTATTTTTGACAAACATGTTTAGCAACCGCCCCTCCCTGAGGGAATTCTTAATAATTTTTAGGGACGGCACACCTGCATTCTGACTGCCCATGACCACTTGCCTGCCATTCAATCTTTGGTCAGTGTCCGTCTGCTTCCCTCCTCGCCCTGTCTTCTTGGGATCATGTAACTGACTGCAGAGTAAGGGAAGACGCATTTGCTTTTTACATCTGCTTGTTTGGTTTTATTAACAGACTCACATTCGAAAGTTAGATGAGATTGCTACTGGAAGGCAGAGGTGGGCAGTCAACACCATAGTAGGTCATTTGCTTCATTTCCGGCCAGGCTGTGCCTGCTGTTCATCAGTGGATAATGCTGGTAAGCAAAGGCCTGCCAGGGGGGTGAAAACAAGCCTGGCCCAGGCCAGGCCCCTTTCAATTCTCAACGACATCACCTGCTCACCCCATGACCCTGGACAAGTTACTTAACCTCCACTAGCTCCACCTCTTCAATAAAAAAAGAAGTAAAATAGTCCCCAAGTTACCAAACTCTTGGGACTATGAAATGATACACTATGAAAATACCTCAAAACAATATAGCAGTTATCATTTTCTTCATGAAAAATGAGTTGTGAAACTATACGTAGGCTAACACACGTTAATAACTCTAAGAAAAGAAGGGGAAGATTGTCCAGTCTGAATTGTTAAAGTTAATAAAATTGTAGTAGGATTAAGTTGTCACAATAAAGTTACATTAGGTTTAAAGGGGACAACATTTCTTTTTCACTTCAGTTCATACATTTATTACTAAATTTCTGTGATGGTTTTCTTGATGGGTCAATATGGTTAAACTATAGTGTCAGGTTACTTGATCAAATATTAATCGTGGTGATGACATGAAGGTTTTCAGTAAATATGTTAAAGCCCACAATCAGTTCATTTTTAAGTACGTGGAATTATCTTAGATGACCTATGTGGACTTGATTATCCAATCAGTTACAAAGTCTCAAAAGTAGAGCTGAAGCTTCTCAAAGGAAGATAAATCCTGTTTCTAGAAAGCAGCTCGAGCTAGTGTCTGGAGTATATGCCCGTCCCATCTGGTGATCTACCCTATAGATTTCAGGTTTGTCCGAGCAATTTCCTGTATACATGTAGATATAAAATCAGAATATTCATTCTTCTCTTAACTTTGACTGATACACCTTATTTTTTTTCCTTAGGCAAAGTGTACAATTTTATTCTTTCTGTGTAAAAATATTTTGCATGTATATCTATCTATCTATGCACATATCAGTGTGTGTGTGTGTGTGTGTGTGTGTGTGTGTGTGTGTG
Source organism: Ctenodactylus gundi (assembly GCA_004027205.1). Lineage (NCBI taxonomy): Eukaryota > Metazoa > Chordata > Mammalia > Rodentia > Ctenodactylidae > Ctenodactylus > Ctenodactylus gundi. Next base: position 66,798 of record PVKB01005428.1, read on the forward strand.
TGTGGTGTTGAACTAATAATACATGACTTTTCTCTTTTAAAGGTCACAATAGACCCTCAAGGAAAAACCAACGAAGATTTTTTATTCCCTTATGTGTTAAAGGGTCTCAGTCTTCTATAAATGATAAGTACTGATAAAATGTGAACATACAGTAAGCCTCATCTTCGACCAGGACCCTGGGCCTCAATTCTTTTGCAGTCAGCATAACAAAGTGGAAGTCCATAGAAATTTTATGTCTTGCATTTTTTTGAGACAGTGTCTTGCTCTGTATCCCAGACTAGTCTGAACACATTAAGTAGCCCAGGCTAGCCTTGGAGTCATGGCAATCCTCCTGTCTCAGCCTTTCTAGTGCTGGGATTACAGGCGTGCACCACCACATCCAGCTTCTTCTGGGGCATCAAACTCAGGGCCTTGTGCTTGTTAGGCAAGTGCTTTAACCACTTGGCCATTCCTCCGGCCACTGTCCTACATCGTTCAGAGTACTACAAACTTCTAAAAGTGTTGTGAAGATGCATAGGTAGATTGTCCTCTATTTTCCCGATGTTGTATATTAGTAGACTTCAATGTCTTCTTGATTCTTACCAAACTTTCAGTACGTTTTAGAAGCAGGGCCTAGGAATCATTAAGAATTGAAACAGTCCAAATAATTATCCCTTTGCTGACCCAAAGCTTTAGAAAAACAAATGCCCAACTAATGGGCCATTACTCCAATCACTCCCAAACAAAGACAATCAGTACTAGTAGGCTTCAGAATATAATCTTTCATGCATTTCCCAGTTTTCCAGACACCTTCATTGTTTCAAGAATTATTTCCATCATAATACAACACAGAGGCTGCAAGTCTGCTTTGAATTAAATCGAAACATTTCCTCTACTTAGACAAAGCAGGAAAACTTTGCTTTGTGCACTTTTCAGCTGAAATGCAGCTTCCTACTACGCGAGCAAGTAGGTCACAATCTATCTTCCTTTGGAAGGCTGTGACACTGCTCTGCAGTTCCTAATGAACTGGCAAGACCAATTAAACACTACATAGAATATCTGTAGCCAGCTATCCCAACAAAGAACTCATGGATACACTAATACTCTGTGTTTTGTGAATGAAGATCACCAGGAAACAGGATTTTGGTTATTTTTCAGCCTTAAGGAAAGTGGTGGCTCAAATCCATGAAATCAATGGCTTTTGTCCCTTCAAAACTTCTTAGCCAAATATGTTAAGTAATATTTAGTAAGTGTCTAATACATACTATGTGCTACGCTAGCCACTTTCGTGCATACAATGCCACTCAATAATCATAACAGTGGTCATAGAATCATCATTCTTCATCAAAATAGCAGCTTGAAGTATACTGGCACTCATAAACTCACCAAATCAGGTAGTTAAAGCACTGACAGGCTGGGATCCAGATACAGATTTATTAACAACCAGTCCAGCATACTTCTCATTTTGCTGCACCTTTCATACACATCGGGGTTTGCATTTACTCACTTGTAGGAAAATGGATGCACCTTGAGACTGTTACGTTTAGCATAATGAACCAGACACAGAGGGTCAAATATTGCAGGATTTCTCTAATATGAAAATACCACACATAAGCAATGTAAAAGAGAGATGGGAAAAAGTAAGAAGATGGACTTTGGGGAAAGAAAAAGAGGACGTGGGAGGGTGGGAAGACAGAAGGGAGGTAAAAATACTCAGGATGCGAGATATAAATGCACCAATTTCTCAAAAAAACTGGGCTTTGCATTTATGAGCTGATCAACTTCGTGAGATGATAGATAAATGATACATAGAAAACAGAATGACAGAAAGATACAGGTAGAAATAATTTATAGAATGACTTTCTCAAAATGTGTTTTTCTATGTACAGCTCTCTCTGCTTTCTTCTGAATATTTCTTTCCTTCCCCCCTACTCCACATGCACTATGTGCATGAGATTTGGAAAAGAAAGTGAGGGGAAGAAGTGAATTTCACCCTGGATGGCTGAGAATGGGAGAAATTAACCTTGTGGAGTTACTAGAGGGTATGTCCCGCCACGATATTAGGAATCTGATTGGGAAAATGAGTCCCAGGCAAGGAGAAGCAGGACAGCAGTAGGAGAAGGTAGCCCCTCATTCCTCTATCCACAGTGGGTTGCTAGCCTGAGCCAGCTTTTGGAAACATCCTCAGTACTTTGGAATCGTCTTCTTTTACTTAGAGTAGATAGTTCCTTGGAATCAAAAGAGCTCTTATACCCCTTTAACATCAAGCTCTTCCAACAGCTAGACACTCCTTGTCCCAGCATCCATCACGTCTCCCATATATCCATTCCCATCGAGTAAAAATAATGTGTGCACTTTCCACTTCTCTTCCATAAGTAAAAATCTTCTACATTCTATATCAGTTATTTTCTTATTCCCATAATACAGAAGATGCACTTGCTGTTAAACCAGTTCAGTCAAAACTCTGAGAAGTGTGGATTATAAAGGTGAGGCTTAAGAACTTTCAGGTAGGAAGGAGGATTTCATTGATGATTGGTATGGAAACCATGTGAGCTATACGCTGGCAAAGAGAATGTTGGTATTTTGGCCTTGTCCAAACACTTTGATTGGAACTGCGATTCAGAGCAGTGGGCTACTTAATGTGGTAGAGGGAATTTCAAAGCAACCTAATGTTTCTGCTGTTCCCTGGATACTGTTTGGGGCTTTTATCCAGTTCTACACTAAGAAGCAAGAAAATAAAGGCAGAATAGCAATGTGGTTATTAGCTGAAAGGAAATTAACTGTGGTTGTGGAAAAAAATCAGCATTAAAAGTAAGCCAAGTACTGGCAAGCAAGACTATAAAAAAGATGCGTTGGGAGTGTATCCGAAGTCAACACGACTCCACCATTTACCAGTCAGAGGGTGGGGAAGCAAAGGACCCTGCTCTGAGAACTGTATGTCACGGCATCCTTTAGAGAAAAACAGAAGAGTATTTACTGAAGTCCAGCCATTCAGGTACTCACAGGAATTGGCAGCTATTGTCTGAGGGGACCAAACTGCTACTCATGCCAGCAGCAGATCTTTACAAGATCCACTTGGTGCAGGTTTCACAGGCTTGCAGAGTTCAGAAGCTGTAGGATCATGGAGGCTTCCGCTCAGATTTCGGAGGAAAGTCTTGGAAACCAGGCAGTTTTCCCTTGGGGGGATAATGCATGGAGTTGTGATGGGGAAACCTAAAGTACAATGGAGACCCCAGAAATTTGGAGATGCCATAAACTTACATAGATCATGCACTGAGAAAGGCTAAAGGCTGTGAACGGAGCTAGCCAAAAAGAGAAGCTACGAAGACTCCACCAGCCAAAGGCAATGCTGTAATGGCAGAAGCACCCAAGCCCTTTTGAGCTCAGATCTCACCACCTCTTGCATCGGATGCTGGACATAGAGCTATCGAATTTAATGGAACTATAAGATTTCCTTATTGTCCTGTTGTGTTTTGTTCCTGCTTTGGTTTGTTTGATTTCTATCCTCCTATCCCTCTTTCTTGGAATGGGCATGTGTATCGTGTGCCACTAGATGTTAGAAGTGTTTAACTTCTCTTTGATTTTCACAGGAGCTCACAGCTCAGTACTTTCCTTGTATCTCAGAGAAAGTCTTGTATTTGGACTTTTTAACAGCACTGAAACTGTTAGAGATTTTGGTAATTCTTAAAAAAAAAGACTAAATGCATTTCGCATGAGGATATGGACATGAGTTGTGGGGGCCAAGGGTAAAATATTGTGGTTTGGATCTGGGGTACCTCTCAAAAGCTTCATGTGTGTAGATGTTGTAAACTACTGATGTCCTGTTAAGAGGTGGGACCTGGTTGAGGGGCCAAACACCAAGGCTTAATGAAAGAGGAGTGTCGCTGGGGCAGGACTGGAAGGGTAGCTCCACCCTTCTTCCCTTAATTGGCTCTTAGTCGTTTTGTGAGCAGCTAACCTCTGCCAGACCCTCCCAGTCATGTGCTTTTACCACGGCTGGCCACATGTGAATGGAGCTTCTGAAACTGTGAGCAAACTATACTTTTCCTCATTTAAGTTACAGATGTTGAGTATTGTGTCATGACAAAGAAAACGCATCTGAGACAGGCTCCACCTTCATCAAGTGAATCAGTCTATCGATGAGATCACAACTCGATGATATTATTAAGAGATAAGGAAAGAGAACGCAGATCCTAGTTAATGGGAGTGGATCATGGGGCTGTGAACACAAGGAGTATTTCCAGCTCCTCACTTTCTGGTTTTCTTTCTTTGCTACTTGGAAGCCATGAGATTAAGAGCTTTTCTCCAGCACACCCTTCTGCCATGTCTCTGCCTTACTATAGGACTGTAGCAATAATGCCAGTTAGCCACGGACTGTGCCTCTGAAACCATGAGCCAAAATGATTATTTTGTCTTTTAACTTTTTTAGTTCTCAAGTGCTTTGTCATAATGATGGAAAGATAGCACACATACTGTGCGTCAATATAGTCCAACAGCGTGGAGGCTTTTACAGGCAAATGGAAGAAACTTGAGAATATCATGCTTAGTGAAGTGAGTCAGAAGCAGAAGGTGAAACATCGAATGGTCTCTCTGATATGAGAGTCCCAGATCACAACTCTTATGGAACTTAAGACAAAAACACAAAGTGAAACGGGTGGGGGGGGGAGGGGAAAATAGGGCAGGGGAGGTGGGAGGGAGGGGAGGGGAGGGGGAGGGGAGGGACAAAAGGAGGGTGGGAAAGTCCTTGTCACCTTGACAAGATACATAGGTGCACAAACTGCTCAACTCCATTATAAACCTTAAATTTTGCATGTATACATATCAATAAAATGGGGAAAAAAGGTAACACACATCTTTATTCTTTAGTACCTATATTTTGAGGTCTAGATTTCAGAAACTTAGCCTATATTACAGAATACAGCTCCCTAAAGAATAAAGTTAGTTACATTTAATCCTAGTTTTAATAAGAATGTGTCTTAGTTTACAACTTAATACGACTGTCTACATGGAAAATTTGGAAAGACTGTGTTATAGATCTAAATCATATACTGAAAAATGTGGCTATTTCTTAGAGAGGAAATAATTCACACTTGGAATGGCCTCAAATAAAAAAAAAAAAAAGAACCTCATACGACAGAAATATCTGTGTCAACATTTTAAAATATTTGCAACATTGTTTTATAAATAAACAATTGGAATCACCTCTATTAATAAGGGCAAAAGTTTTTATTTTGATGTTGCATTTGGAAACTGGCTCTTACAAATGATAGAATTGGACTTTAGTCAGCTTAAGCACAAGATTTATTCATTCCTAAAACTTAAGAAAGGTCAGAAAGAAGTCTGAGACCGAAAGAAAAGGAATTGGTGTGCTCTTTCTCTTCAACTTGCTCCTCCTTCCACTTACATTTTAGTCTCTAAGAGGAGCTGTCTCTTCTCACTGCTTCTCAGGCTGAGATCAAGTGTAAAAGTAACATTCTTTACACGTTGAAGGATCTGTACATGGACAAGTTTTAGACTTTCATCACTCAATTTCATTTCTAAAAGGTTTTTATAAAAAATGGTTTCTGGGACCCGCTCTGTGTGCTCTGTGTTTTTAAACTCGAAAGACCCAGAGAAGAACTCAGACTGGCCTAGTTCACTCCAGTCTCCTACTTGAAGTCAACTGATTGGCGGAGAAAGGGACATCAAGCAGATAGTAACTCACTTTTAATTATTTATTCCTTAACTGAAATAGAACACATCCCTTGTTTGAGAAGGCTGACCAGAGCATTTTGGAAAGTTTGATGCTGTCTATTCTGCTTCTCGGAATCACATATCCAGAAGCGTCCTTTCCATCTTACCAGAAGTGTAGTCTAGGCTCTTGGCTTCTGGCGGAATAGAGGTGTGGCCTAGGATAAACTACAGGGTAAACCTAAGCCCTCTTCATCTCTTCTGCTGTTTTTGGAAACGAGGACTTAAGTCAATTATTTGAGTTTAATGTGAGTTGAACTATAGGACCAAAAGAGAGAGAGAGAGAGAGAGAGAGAGAGAGAGAGAAGAAAGAAATCTTAGCCTGATAAATTTAAGACTTAAATGAGTTATAATTTCTGGGAAAAAATGGCCAAAGGAAACATGAAGTGGCAGTTTGGGAAGATAAAGGAACCTGAAAAGGATAGCCATTGACCACCAAGCCACAAGACTCAGCACTTAAAAGTATGTGTATCCGAGGAGGAGTCCTGGTTTTTGTGCCAAGATGGGGAAAGAATCCCTTCATTATTCCATGATCAAGTCACTGCCTGGGACCATGTTCTCTTTCTTATTTATTCCAACAGAAGTCAAAAGGGAGCTTCCAGCCCTGTAAGAGAACCCCGGCTTCTAGCTACATCGTGATGCTGGGTCCCAAATTCCCCCATCCTGACTTCTCTAGGGGGAACGAATGTCCTGCAGAAAGCTCGCCTTTCACAGTTAAATAAGATAAGAAACTGGAATCTGTGAGTCCAGGCCATAAAATATAATTGAACAAATCTCCCCAGACAGTATAAAATATTGTATCCTGTCTCACACAGATGGGATTATTTAGCCTTCACACAACCTTCAAATAACACGTCGCTCTCCTTTTAATCAATCCATAATTCAAAGAGGACATCTTTTAGCCTCCAGGGGTTTGCACTGTCACAGTAGATGTGGGCAGGCCAAGGCGAGGCAAGTTTTATGATGAAAATCGAAGTCAGCTTGGGCCATAATTTTATAAATCTCATTAGCGATTGTAGTTTCTTATTTCCAGGTAGGATAAAATACCATTTTGCATTTGTAAATGCGTCTCGGCCAGGAGGAGGGATCCCACAGCCTCTCCACCGGGCACTTGGAACAAAGGGGCTGCGGCTGTGCCGGTGCTGATAAGCTCTGCTGGGCAGGACTGTCCTTTGCCTGCAAACAGCGTCTTAATGAAAGGTCAGAGAGCAGAGTAGCTTCTCTGTGAGTCCCCCAGGGGAACAGAGGCAGGCGTGTAGTGGACGCCACAACAGACAGCCTTTCTTTACACTTTCGCTCTGATTTTTCTGGATGGCCCCGTGTCATACAAATTTGGAAAGGAAAGGTTTCCAGGTGCTCGCTGCGCTTGTACCAACAGAGGCGGCACCACATAGTCTAACACAGCTTAAGCTACAGCTGGAGAAACCCCTCCTGGAAGACCATGAATCTCCCTCCTTCAGTCAGCCAAGCAGAGTGCCCATGCGGCCAAGGATCTTAGCTGAAATCAGAGGTCAGAGGCTATTAATATTCATTTAAAAGCAATTTCCAAAGACTAATTCCAGGCAAGGCCATGGGCAAAATGAAAATGGGGAAACAACAGTTTTTAAAAGTACATTTTGTGTGCTCGAGAGTAGATAAAACAGTGGAGGAACCCAGAGGAGTCGTCCTAAAGGAGCACTCTGAGAGTTCCAGTGTGTTGTGTGCAGAAATCACAGCCCAGCGGATACTGGACTTGAGAGAAAGTTGCAGAATTGCTTAACACAAAATCTGAAAAAGAACAGGGAGAAGTATAGCAAGAGGAGGGAAGGATATGATTCCAGAAAGAAACAAGAGCGAACTGCAGACACACAGTGCGTGACTCATCGATGCTGGACTACAGAGGGGATTTGTGGGGGCCAATCCTTCCGTACCCCTGCTATTCCAGTATAATACCGTGACCCTTCCTCACCTTTAAAGTGCCCCAAGTCATCTAAACAATTAGTGCTGTGGTCACTTTCATGATTAGACGCATAGAGAAGGATAAGATCTCTCTAAGGTGGAACGGCGAGGACTGAAGCCTGGTGAGCTGTCCTGGGGGTACAGAGGTAGGCTAGAGATTGTTCAGCAGGCAGTGAGAAACCAATGAAAGAAATCTAAGTGGGAAAGGGAACAAAATTAAATTTTTGTTTAAGGAAGTTAACTCTGGCAGCAGAGTGGAGGATGGATTATTGCAGTGGGTAAAACTGGACTCAGGGAGACCAATTAGTTCAGTGAGACTCATGGTTCATACCCAAAAGAGATGTACTCTCTTCACTGGTGCTTTCCAGTAGAAATAGACTTCAGGGTGCTTCTGTAATTTAAAATATTCTAGTAGCCACATTAATCAGAGTGAAAAGAAGGAGATGAAATTAATATTAATATGGTTTATGTAACCCAAAGTATCAAAGTAGTATAACTATACTATGTAGTAAAAACTGAAGAATTAGTAAGGTTTTTTAACATTCCTTTCCTTTTCTTTTTGTACTAAACTGGAGAAATATGGTGTGTCTTGACTCATACATCATGTTTCTGGCTGTACCTCCTCGCCACATGTAATTAATTACTGGACAACACTGATACAGGTGGAAGTGACCTACACACAGGAAAAGTTAAATACAATTGAAGTACTTTTCCGTTAAAAATTATCTTTTCCACAGGCACGTTATAGTTCATAAAAATTATCAGATGAATTCTAAAACAACCTTAAAAAGTAAACATGACTGCTATCTCTTTGTGAAATAAAACTACATATACCCCCAAAGGTCAGCAAGTTTCACTAACCTGGCTCCACAGAGCTAATACACAGCAGAAGTGGTTCCTGAACGTAGGTGGGAAAACTTTAATAAGTGGGAAGATTTAGGTAACTGAGGTAAAAGCTGCCATGATCTCCCAATAGTAGGGGCCACATCGTGGACAAATGGGCCCTTGGGGATACTTACAATCCAAACTACAGCAGGTCTGAACAGACAGCCTAACCTTCACTATTTAATTTGTCTAATTTCCATAAAAATTCTAGAACATAGTAGTCACCGAATAAACAGCAGCACTGATTGAATTCTTTCCTTGCTTGTAAAATTTCTAAGGGTTGCCATTAATCCTTAGAAAATATTTCTAGAATTCATTAAAAAAGGTAGAAAACACAAGGTACCATACAAACAGTAAGGGAAAAATGCCTGTTCAGACAAAGCCTCAAGTAATCCATGGCAAAAAGGAAATCAAACAGAAAAAAAGAATAATAATAAAAATAATAAAAAGAAATAAAATAAAATAATAAAATAATAAAAAAGAAATAATAATAATAGAAATGACTTAAAATGAAAAGCCAAGCATGTTTTTAGAAATTACTATAGAAAAATGTTTATGACTGCAATAATTAAGAATTTTAAAATCAAGATATAAAAGAATAATAAAAGAAAATATTTGCAGCATACCAAAAATAGAGTTAATATTCTAATAGATCAGACTAGAAAAATTGCAGAAATATTGTGTGTAATTCATAGAATAAAAAACACAATAACCAGTAAGCATCTGAAAAGATGTTCATCCATATAGCTAATGACAGAATTGAAAATAAAAGCCCAAATTCATAGAAATTGTTTGCTTACCATAGTGAGAAAAATGAAAGAAGATTGTGAACATCAAAGGCTAGTGAATAAGTGGGGAAATAAATACTTTCATACATTTTTTCTGAGATGCATAACAACTTTACCCAAGTTTTCTGATACTATTTATTAAAATAAAAATGCACACATATACATATATTTTGGACCTTAAAACATTGAATTTTATAAATAACATGTCCAAAAATAAATTGTTAATAAGTCCAAAAGAACAAAGATAAATTGGCAAATTGAATAGACAGGAAATTATCTGGTATCCATCTTCATATGTAAAATTTGGGGTATGTTTTTAAAATACATGATACTAAAAAATAGCAAGAATTATAAAAAGAAGAAATGAGAGCTTTGCTTGTTGTTGTGGTTTGCATCTGAAGTGCTTCCCCCAAACCTCATGTACCTACGGATACTGTGAAGTGTTGGGAGGGGGGCCTGGCTGGAAGGGGGGGTGCTTGGGGCTTGACCTAGAGGGGCGTGTGCTGGTTCCTCCCTTCCTCCCAGTCTTGGCTTAGTTCTGCCATGCTGCTGAGAGGCTCTCTGTTTCCCCAGCACCCACTCAGGCTCTGGCTCCGGCTCTGGCTGTGGCCCCACCATGGAATTCTACCATTTTACAGCCAAGCACCAATGGACTATGACTTTTTGGAACTCTAAGCTAAAATAAAATTTTCCTTCCTAAAGTTATGGATGTCAGGTATTCTGCAAAAAAGTAACCACGACACTTGTATTGACTTGAAATAGTGCCCATGATATGCTTTTAGGTTAAAAACAAACAAAAAGCAGACTACAAAATAATACTATCCAAGCCATTTTAAGAAACAAAAAAAAAAATCAAGCCCCAAATACCCCTTTTATAGGTCATGGATGAATGTAATAGAAGAAACAGAAGTGTAAGAAAAGAAAGGGAGAGGCTATTTATTTTGGACATTTCTCTAAGTTCTGAATGATTTAGTTTATCTGGCCGGATTTATACTGATGCAGAAAGATAATTGACTAAATACATTTTTAAAAATAATTTTCTAAAAAAGTGATTACATCCTACCTCTGGGCTCATAACAACCAGAAAAGAAACTAATAAGACAAAAATAACACGGAAATCACAGCAAAAACGCAGAAGAACAGTGCAGGTGTTCCTGAAATGGAAGGCCACATTTTGATGAGATGAGATTGTGACCAAAAAGGGACAGAATCTAATAATGTCCTCTTAATTATTCTCCTGCTCACAGATGGATTGTGGTTTCTTTTTCTATTGCTATGAACCAAGTATGTCTCTTTTTATTATTTATCTGTCTATATCTTTACCCCTTTTCACATAAGTGTGACAACATCCAAGAAATACCATCTTTGAAGGGATATAAATACTTGAAAAACAATATTTTTTTAACCTTGACAACTTTCAGGCTCTCATGAAATGGCGTCATAGTCATTTTCTAAATAGAAACTATTAAAATTCGTTCAAAAAATAAAATCTAGGATTCGGCCATTTATATAAATTGTAGACCTACACTCGCTCATCACAGGACTCGATCCAGGCATCGTGGCCTGGATCCAGAGACATAAGGCCCTGGTGGTGGCTTGGAGGAAAGCCATCCATAGTGTGGTGGCCAAGGCTCAGAGAGTTAGGAAAGGGGAGAAGCTGCAAGCAACAATGTGTCCTTTTAGGCCACGCCCCAAGCTATTCTTCCCTCCAATCAGGCTCAATTCTTAACAGCACAGGAAGTCATCCCAGGTGAGTTAGTTCACTGATGAATATAGCTCCCTCGGGATCTAATCACCTTCCAAATACTGTATATGAGTCTTCGGGAAACATTTCAGATTTAAACCATAACATGTTAGCTTCTCTGCTATGAGTGGACAATAGAAAAATGATTAAGATGGGTTCCTTAACTCCAGGAATTCATCTGTGTAGATGACAAAGTGAAGTGAATTGGGAGTTGTTCTTGAGCTTACTAGGTGATATAATAAGAGAAGCCTTCACCAACACTCTTAATGACACGCCTAGTCTCTGTGCTTCACACGCTGGTAGAATTCCACACACTTCCTCAGATTTAATCACCATCACTGAATTTAGCAGGTTACAGTGTCTCCTCCTTGATTTTCTGACTACAAGAACTATTCCCCACAACTACAGTAGAGTTCGCATATGGTCAGCTTTGCAGAAGTCTTTGTCAGTTGAATGTGAGAATGTGCCTGGAAGAGTGGTGGGATGAGGAGAAGACTCCACTGTGAAGGGACGGGCGAGGAAAAGACTGCACACAAGGTGAGAGTTTGATGTTGTTCCCACACACGAGATGAGAGTCTTCAGACGGTAAAGACAGAAATGTCAGGAAGTTCTTCAGGAATAGTCAAGGTCCTTGGGGGAACAAAGCCCAGGCAATGAGAACTGGCAGAAGGTCATACTGAAGACTTAGGGATGAAATCGAGAAAGCTGTGTGAAGGATTTTAAGGCCTTTTCCTACAAGCAATGAAAAGTCATTGGGAGTTTCAAGCAAAGTGGGAATATATATTAGCATCTGTATGTGCTTTCAGAAGACCGCCCAGAGACCTCACAGGGAGAAGTGAGGAAAATAAGGCTGAACAAACAGCAGAGAGAGGAGCTGGAGGAATAGCTCAGCTGGTAAGATGCTTGCCTAGCAAGCTCAAGGCCCTGAGTTTGATTCCCCAGGACCACATAAGCTGGGCATTATGGCGCATGCCTGTAATCCAAGAACTCAGGAGGCTGAAGCAGGAGGACTGTAGTGTCTTCAAGACCAGTCTGAGCTACATAATGAGTTCAGGACCAGCCCGGTCTGTACAGCAAAGTGCCGTGTCAAAAAATAAATACATAAATGAACAGCATAGAGAAATATTCCACCACACAGTAGTCTCAGTAACAGTTAAGTAAGTGAGTAAGTTAGCATGATTCGGTCAAATTTTATATTTAAATAGAAAAGAGATGCCTTACTTCTACCTCAGCTTTTCCATGTACAGTCAGCTGTCATTGCTTACATCGGACTCTGCATAAATGAGCCCGAATCCCAAAATTTTCGGCAAAGATCCAAGTCGTTACCATGTAAACAAGAAGGCAATATTCAGAGTCCGAGGAAGCCCTAAATCGCAGTAGTAATGGATTCCATCAATGACTGGGATGCAATTTCATTAAGTTGCATGTCAATAATGGGAACAACTTAGCTTAAATGTCAATGGCTTTAATTCTTTTTTTTTAATCATGTGCTGAAATACTTCAGGTATATTTCAGCAGTAATACCAGGAGTTAGGGGAGAAATAAGAAAGCAATAAAATACTGCATAATTTATCCTCATCTATATTTTATTATGAAAACTAAAGCATGAGAGAAGATCTTTAAAGGCGATTTTGTTTTCATTTCCCATTTTTCTGACATTCTGGCTGCACTACTTAATCACTATAACCTTAAGGAGCATAGCTTATCCCCGAGCTCCATTCTTGTACCTTTGTCTGCATAGCATAAAGTTTTAACTGTCTAAATATTTTTCGTGGATGTAAGCAAGAGAGTTATGATCATGTTGCATTTGCACTTGGAAAGCAGCTATCCCAGGGGGCCAGGCAGCAGATTGACCCAAAAGGTCATCTGGGCCTCTCTGGCTCTACGTTTTATTCTGATAACAAGACAGATTTATGTAACCCTGAATTTCCCTTTGACTTGCTGCTTTGAAATCTGTGTGGCCTACCTTCATTACAGTAAGAAAAGAGAGCAAAGAGAAAGTTTATCACTTACTCAACTCCAAAATCTTAGCCCTAAGATAATACTGAGTCTGGACTTAGAAAATGTTGTCTTTCCAAACCATTATTAAGGACTTGAAATTAACTATGTCTCTGTGGGTCAGAATCTCCTCATTTATAGAGATATTTCAAATGGTCTCTAAGGGCCACTTCAATCCTAACATTCTAGAATTTACAAGAAAAAATAAATACGACTGGTGATATTCCAGAGATAATTAGGGTCAAAACCTTTAATGGTTCATACCAATGCAGAAGAATCAAAACTTAGAGCTGTTGGCCTGGAGATACTAAGTAGCTAGCCAACTCTTCAAATCATTGATAAAAAAATATATATATACTGCTTTGGCGCAGAGCCCCTTCAAATGTCCTAGATCACCATTTATTCCTTGGCCCACTCGAAACTACCTTTAAGGATGTGACTTGTTACATTTCACTTCTTCATTTTGCTTATTCTAAGGACAGTTAGTTTAACACAGCTGCATTTTTGTCTATGAGATCTGCCAGGGTTCCGCTGCGGAAAGTCTTGTACAGGAAATCTGTAGCTCCAGCTAGACGCTACCCAACATACATATAATATGTTTTCAATGAAATAGGTGAGCTGGCTCGGAGGAAATAGTGGGGAGCAGGAAATTGGAAATTCAAGTCTCACACTGTGTGTGAGTCACAGGAGAATCGGCTCCCATATGCTTTAAATAAATATGTTTCATCTCTGGAGATGCTTCTCTGCCTCTCTATTAAACACAGATGGGTTTCCAGGACTTTCTACTCCTCACTAGTCCCCTCCTCTGTGCCTAGTAGGGTGATCGTGTCAGGAGTATGTCTCCACAGATGTCTCATTGTTTCAATTATAGCTGCCTTCTCTTCGTTCTTTTCTTTTTTTTTTTTTAATTTCACAGACACACAGCAAACTCAGTGTAAATGCCCTCATCGCAACCTATTTTTTCCCAAGGAAAGAAAGAAAAGGGATATGAGGGGGCATGGGTGTGCTCTACTTGAGTGTTCCTGTTTTTCTCGGGAACAATTGGACTTTTTCTCCACCCAGCGTCTCTCACCAGACCATTTTAGATTTCTTAAAATAAAACTGAGGATTCCCAGCCCCGCTCCTCTCTCTTCTTCTGTCTCGCTCTCGCTCACACGCCTGGGCCCTGAAGGGTCGTATGTCTGGATGACTCGGCATTTTCTTTTCTTTCTTCTTTACCTCCTGGCTTCTCATATGATTCACTGACAAGAGACGACCTCTTGCCTCAGCCCTTTCTCCTACCAGTGAAAACCAACTTACCCTTTTGTCGTCCCTGTGCTCCTTCAGATCCTCGGGTCTAGGACCTAGGGAAGCTGGAAACGGGTCCCTGAGTACTTGTTCTATTCTGGTGGGTTCCGCAAACATCCAAGTAGATTCCCTGCGCCTTACCTATGTGCTGGCAGTTTGTTTAGAAAAAACCTAGAAGTAATCGGGAAGTCAGCAACATCCAATACCAAGCACAGAAAGAGAAAATTGGTAGCTCTTAGCTGAGACTCTTAATTAACTCTCGCTCACACTCAGAGGCAGTAAGACATGCATCCCCAAATAGGCTACTTCAGTGTGGAGATTATTTTGAGCTGACACAGAGGAAAACTTCTCCTATTTACCTAAAACCAGGCATAAACTTACAAAAATTTCCTCATCTGTTTTCACCAAAGAAGGGCCGAGGTAGATGACTAGATAAAATTCTGAACCCTTAATAGCCTGAGGACAGACAGCACCAGAGGCATCTGCACTGCAAGTCTTATTAACTACGCTTTGCCTACCGTTTAATTTGCCGTCCCATGACGTACTACCCCTAAAAACTCAGATCCTTTTTCTCTACCTTGTTAATTTTCCTATTTTCCACAAAGGATATTTTCTTATAGCAAAAAGCATCTCAAATGTAGGAGCTCATAAACACTGGTAAGTGAACACGCGCAACTTTAAATATATATGTTGTGAATGTCTGATCTCTTTTTGTGAAAGTTGTTCTATAAATTGTAATTCTATGTCAGGTTTTTACTTCTAAAATCTACCTTTGAGCCCCTAATTGAAACCTCAACTAGAATCAATTATCACTTTGAATGTTCTCCACTGCTTGATTTTTTTCTGTACTTTTCACCCTAACCAGAATAAAGGATTCCTCAGTTATTTTGATCATTTCAGCCTATGGACCACAGAACCCCAGGGGAAAACACTAGGTCAACTGTGACATGTATTATAGGGTTTTTTGTTTAAATTATGCAAATAACCATCTGTTCAAATACCATTTGGGATGTATTTAATATGTATAGTTTAGAACTCAGGGGAAACAAGAGAAAGTGCACCTCGCTTTGGGCCCATAAAAAGCTGAGGGGTACCTGATTCATTTCAAGTTATGCAGGGTCTCTGTTTTCTGAGCGTACCCTTTCTCTGTGGTCAGAATGCTAAATCTTTTTAATTGCCGTTTAAACACCTGTAGCCAAATTTTAAATGTCTTTCTCATTTAAATTCTAAACATTAGAATTCCAAATATTTCAATTATGTACGTGGCCCAAGGAAGGGGCCCAGTTTTTCTTTAGATTCCCAAGCCTCCAGCCAGTCATGGTTTGTCTTCCGGCTTCCACCAACGTAGTTAACTTTTATGGGCAATCCCAGAAATTTATTCCTGGGATAGAACATAAAACCCAGATCATGATGATATGTTTTTGAGGCAGCAAAAAAAGAGTGTAGAATTTATTTAGCACCTATACTTGCTAACTACTGCATTGAACCCTTGAAGTTAATTTGTTACACGTGTTTGGTTCTCACAGCAATCCTACCATTAGTACTATCTAACCTACAGCTCAACACAGGAAACTGAGGCTACAGTACAGTAACAAACTGTCATGATATAGCAAACAAATGGCAAGGGAAGAATTCAAATTAAGTAGGTCTGAATGTGCACATAGCTGTCTTTCAATGTCTGTCTTTCAGAGGGAGCACCAATGGAAATTTTCTGAAGAATTGAAATGATCAAAGGAGATTTATTAGGTGGACAGACAAGAGACATAGATAAATATGCTTTTATCTAGAAAGAGGATAATATACAGAATAAATAACATTTGTAACCAACCCTGGCATTAAGAAAATGAGTTGTTATACATGCCAGGCCAAGTTCAGATGGAGACACCAACTGGCCTAAGGCTCGATTATTGAAGGCCTGATGGAGCTCAGGTTGAGTCCACTGCCAGGAAAATGCTCACCCCTGCTCCGGCTCCCTAGGAGACCCACCTGCATCTGGATTCCTGCGTGGAATGATCTTCACTTTGCTTTAATGAGGCAATGACGCTGTCAGATATTCCTGGTCTATTTCTGGGTACTCCATTTGTTCAGCCATTTTTTTTTTTTTCAAATCTTGGGGCCTGCCTACCACCCTCTGCTAATCTGTGTCCAACAAGCCACACCCACACCTGGACATTCTTTATTTTGAGCTGTACCTATATTTGCTTTGTTTTGTTCTATTTTTACTCCACCCGTAGCACCTGTGCAGCAAGGGTCTCTAAATCCTTCTTTGTGTCATTTGATTCCTACTGCTGAGAGCTGGGAAGAATCTGCCACAGAACAGCTTCTGCCAGGATATGTAAGTTCTTTAGATTTCTGTTTCTCAATCTATAAAATGTAGGAAGTAGAAAATAGTAAGTCCAGAAGCGTGTGTCATTAATGGAAATGATACAAGAGGGCTTGAGACAAAACAGGCACTCTGTGAATCTTATTCACCAGCAAGTGCCGTAATTGCTCTCCCTTTGAATGTTTGGAAGACACTGGGGTATATAGCAATGTTCTGGGCATCTATTCGAGAATACGGAGTGAGCCAAACAACATAGAGTTTAGTGAAGCTCTGTGGATGGTAAGTGTTACAGATTGAAAAAAAAAAGAGAGAAAGGAGGTAGAAAGGAGAGTTGAGAGTGTACAGGAAGGTGAAGGCAGAGGAGTAACTCAAAGTGTCAGAAGGAGATGGAGAGTGATAGGTTTAGAAAGGTAGCCAAGCAATACGTGGAAGAAAGGAGTCCAGGGAGAAGAAACAGCTACCACCAATGGAGAGTTCGAGGAGCCAGCAAGGACCACTGTGCTCTTGCGTTGAAGTCACAAAGAATTGTGAAAGATGAGAGGATGAAGTTACCAGAATCAGCTCTCTACGCCTGAGACAGTGGAAGGTCTTCATCGTTCACTTTGAGTGAGATGTAAGCTAGTTCTTCTCTGGAACCTGGTATAAGAGTTGATTTTTTGAAGACATTTCTCTTATTTTTATTCGTCTTTGTGCTTCATTTTAGTGCTGACCACTCCTAGGGCAGAACCATATTTTCTTCACCTCTATAGTGACACAAGACCTTACATAGTACCTAACACATAGAGTAGACTTAGCAAACCCTTCCCAAGTGAATTTTGTTATTTTTTCTGCTCAAGGTAAGGATTTTTCAGGTATCATAATGATGATGTCTGGTCAAAATGCTTGACTTTTGAAAGCTAGTAGGAAATATTAATTATCTAATAGGCATTTTTCAATTTCTCTCCAGTCAGTTATAGATGGATGTGTGTTCTTGGTGCATAATTATTGGCCTTGCCTCACAAAAAAATTAATGGAGAGATGTGGACATGGAACTCAACCTAGCCTTCACTACCACAGACACCGCTTACAGGTTATGGGAGCTGAAATAAATTATGGAAGCTCTCAGAATATTTTTTGTTACCCTGAATGACAACCGTCTCATGGAATCACATGAGGATCTAAAACTAATGTGTAGGGAAGTACTTTGGTAAATTGGATCGCAGAATCCAAGTGCTAAATATTTTTTTCATGATTCAGACACTATCCAATATTTGGCATAAATATGAAATTTTCTTTAAAACACTATCTATGCATAAATATAGTTTCTGGCAGAAGAACCAAAATTGTGTTATCTCTTTGGATCCACAGTGAAAAGACCCATTTTATAAAAGAAATAAACAGTTCTGTTACTCTACAAGTGTGCCAAACTATTGCAGCTCTATCTCTTTTGAGTATAATCACTATGTTCAGTGTCCTTAAAATATCATTTTGCTTGACTAAGGGACCAATACAAATGAGAAGAATACCTAATTCATAATGACACAGTGGAGGACCATAGGACCTTTTCAGAAACTCAATTCCAATGTGATTGACACACTCAGCTCTCCATCTGCATCCTTTCCTTTAATCAGGAATTTATCTGAAAAATGACCAAGACCGGGAGTGAAGATGTCCCATGACCCCAAAGAATTTGCTGAGTTCATTCCCAACTGGCATATTGGGAAGAAGAGGGGAGCATTCCCATGGGACTGGCAAGGCAGCTGCTGCCCTACTGATCCACTGGAGTCACACTTCCCATCTTCTAGGAATTCTTTTTTCCTATCCTTAACTGCGTTTGTACATACCCACGCTTTCAGCATCTCCCTGGTGGAAGATTAGATAAATGCACAAAGAAGATAATAAACAGCATCCGTTTCCCACGGCACGGCAGGACAGCATGTTCAGTTTTAATTCACTCTAGAGAATCTACGTCAATTAGTCGAAGGGTATGATAGGAACGAGAAGCTGTATTATTTCACTAGCTTGACTATTTTGTAAAAATCAGAAGAAATAATATAAAAACTTGAATGGTCCCACAACATTGGAATGCCCCATCCGTACCGCACTGTTTGCAGCCATGATGGTAGATCTCTTTATGTTATTCTAAACCCTGTTGAGAAAACAGGATGTGAAGTATCAGTACTCTGAATCTCACATCATCCTGCCCAATGTGAGATCAGTTTCAGCCAAGTGAGCAAACCCATTTGCAGGAGTAGTTAAGAATGCAGAGTCCAGATGGATGCCAACATCCTTTTGTAAGAGTGAATTTCAAATTAAAAATTCTGAGGAAAACATAGAAGGATCTATCTGACAGTACCTCTTAGTATCCTCCACGTTAAGCTATGTTGTTGGAATTAAGGGAAAAATATCCTGAAGAAATCCTCAAACTGTCAAACTGTGAAAATATACAGAAGATTAAGACAAAATGATTTATCTGCTACATAGGGATTACTTTCTTGGGACAAGGGGGACTTTGACAAGGAATGGTTAATTTAAAAAAATCAAGAGTGAGAGAGAGATTGAGGTAAATTTATGGAAGTTTCTATCAAGGCAATGAAGTCAATCTTGCAATATTAATAGGATTGCAATGAGTAGAGAGGAAAGAGACAGCTACGCTAGACAAGAACTCCATTTCATAGCTCTACAAAGACATGAAACATGGAGTTGACAATACCCCAGCATGCGTGGACCATCAAGAGCCTATTGAGAGAGAAATGTAGAGAAAGTGAGCTAGGAAAATGGGAAGAACTCATTCCGGAGGGGCTGATTTAAGCCAGACTCTATTGAAAATTGTTCTGCTGCAAATTTTTAACTTTGTACCATGAGAAATGAAGAACTACTAGAGATTGTAATGAAAAGCTATGACATATGAAAGCTAAAAATACACGAAAAGCATTAAGGTAAATATCAGTGACTGAGCAGCGTAATTTTGAAAGTAGTTAGTTATTTACATCTTATAATAAGCTGATTATATTTTGCCTAGACAACGAAATAATTGCTAATCTTTTCATCCTTAATCATGTTTTTATTCACTACAAGTTAAAATCCTTGGACAATGTCATTTTAATGGGACTCAGTAGTGACTAAGTCAAAAGTAATTCTGGACATCCTGGAGTTTACATTTTACTAGGAAAGTAAGAAATATGTAAAAGAGGGCTGGAGAAATGGCTCAGTGATTAAAGCGCTTGACTAGTAAGCAGTATGTCAAATGCCAAGTACTAGAGTTTGATCCCCCAGAGCCATGTAACCTGGGCATGTTGGAGCATGCCTATAATCCAAGAACTCAGAAGGCCGAGACAAGAGGATTGCCATGAGTCCAAGGCCATCCTGGGCTCCATAGTAAGTTGAGGACCAGCCTGTGGTGCAGAGTGAGACCCTGTCTCAAAAATAAATAAATAAGCATGTAGAAGAGACAGTTACAAATCTTCCTATACTACAAGGATAAATATTATCCAAGCTCATTGGTACCATGCTATAAAGATTTCAGATTTAATTTAGCTCGTCTTCCTCACCAAACATCTGTGCAAGAAAAATAACAGAACTTCAGTTTGCTTTGGAGCCATGGTAATTGCCAGTAATTTCAGAATTGAGTGGCCTCAACACAAATATGATATCTGCAAGATTGTTCATTATTTCAAATATTTATAAATTACTGAGAATCATTATATCTTGCTGGAGAGGAGAAATAATCAGTCTTTCTCGTGGGAGTGCTTGAAATGTATGGGATTCCTGGTAAAAGGGACAGATGGCTGAACTACTGTTAATAACTGCAGAGAGAATAAGTTCATTGTTGACCTCAAAATACAACAAAATTGATTTCTTTATAACTCTTTGGTGACTATTTGGCTTAAGTCCTAATTATTACAAAAAATGAGAATGTCTTAATGTCAGAAAATTGTCCTAAGGACATGATAACAGTAGCTGCATCCCTTTGTGACCTTATTGCATCTACTGACCCACTTATTTAATCTTACTTGCTCTGTGATACATCAAAGAATTTAATTAAGTACTCGCATGATGTACCACAAAATAAAGGCAAAGTCTAGCCTCAGTGAAAAAGTAACTCACTAATCTAATATAAAAAGATCGGGGGGTGGGGGCTTTGTTCACATAACTTAAATTCTTGAGTCATTTTAAATCTATAACCAGTGCTTTCTTATTTTTGGATAGTATCATGTGAGTCTCCTAAGTATGCTATAAGAAAGTATCATACATCAAGTGCCTTTAACAAAAATGTATAGTCTCACAGTTCTAGAAACTAGAACTCAAAGACATGTGACTTCCGGGTTGGTACCCTCAGAGGGCTGTGGAGAATAATCTGTTCCATGACTCTTCCTCACCTTCTGGTTGTTCCCCCACAGCCTTTTTTGATTTTTTATTTTTGCTTATAAATACATCACCTAGATGTTTACCCTTTTCTGAATATAGTTTTTCTTCTAGGTACTGTCTGTCCCTCGCTTTCCATTTTCAATGGGACACCAGCCACATTGTTCTAGATCCAATCTTAGTCATTTTAGACATTGATAATCTCTCTAAAGACTTTGCCTCCAAGTAAGATCACATTCAGAGGATTTAGAGGTTGAGGCTTTAACAAATAAAATTTTGGGTAACTTCAATCAAATCCATAACCAAAGTTACCTAACATGAAGAACAAACTTTCTATTTAGCAACGAATGTCAGCATCTTTGTTGTAGCAAATTGTTTTTTCTAACTATTCAGAGAGCGTGTTTTTGTATGTATTTCATTTTTATTTTCCGTGAGTCTGTGCTGGAGCACTGAGTGTGTTTTAGTTATGAGAATCAATGTTAGTATACAAGACGCATAGCAGAAAATTTGAGGATGGATTCTAATTCAAAACAAGCACACTTTCTCTAAGACTGACTGGAGAGGCACAGCAGCCTTGTCCTTTCTGTATGAACTTGTCTAACTGACCATAATATTGCAATCCAAAGATAGATCCTTGACCTAAAATGGTCCAGTGGGATTTTCACATTTAAGACACTGATACTTGAAAACTAAGAAGAATTGGAACTGGCTTGCTGCTATCGAGATAAGGTCCTAAACATCTGATGATGAGATATTTTTGCCTGCCCTCTTCTCTTCCACCACCAGCCCTGTTCTTTCCTTTATTTCTATAACACATCATGGTGTTTCCCCCACACATTTCTGTTTTAATGCCCCTACACTTCCCAGGATTATTTTCTTTTGCATGCGACCAAGAGGCCCTTAAAAAACGTGAGGGCATCTGAAGTATCTACATCTTATTTTTCGCCTTCTGGTTCTACAATACACCCAAGTTCTTTTGGTTAATGATTGAAGATAACGCCTCTGGCTCCTGCTAGTCTATGTTCCTGGTTATAATGAAAAAAAATCAGGGAAAAAGTAAGAGTTTGGGGCAGAAATCTACTCTGACTCCAAGGAAAAAAATTAAGGCATACATATTATTTATGTTAGACATATAAAATCTTTATGTGTCTAATTATAAAAAGTAATATAATACTCAATTACATGCATTTCTTAATTTCAAAGTAAAAGAAAGCACCTAGAAATGAATCCAAGTAAGAAGCTGTTTTTGAGAAAAACAGTGGCAAATGTAATTCTCCGAAGTTAATATTCGTGCATGGTTTCCGTTTTTGGGTCTGCATCTGAGTTTGTGCTTTTATCTTTCACAAAGAAAAGAGTGATTACTGTTTTCTGAGAAAGGTTACATATTAAATGGGGGAACTGGAATATACCAATCTAATATTCTAAGTCATATTTATCACAGAAATGCCCCTCAACATTCAATGCTACATCTCCTTAGCATCCTATTACTATTTGTCCAAATAGAGAACACAATTAGAGCTAGCTTAATTTTAATTATAGCCAATTTTAATAGTATTTTTATTTTCATAACTGTGAACACACAATGCCTCACATGTGTTAGGCAGCTATTCTTCCACTGAGCTACCTAAGTGATTTTCTTTAATCATTATTTTTATTTTAAGAAAAGGCTTCACTGAGTTGCTGGGGCTAGCCTCTAAGCTGCTATTCTCCTACCCCAACCTCTTGAGCAGTTGTGATTCCAGGCACGCATCAGTACGTCCAATGAAACGGAGCTCTGAACAGTTTTATCAACTTATTTAAGACATTTGCAAGGCTCTGTGGATGATTAAATATGTAACAGAGGCCAAAGTTGATGTTACGTAGATCTCTTCCGAAAACCATGGGTAACATCAGAAAGAAGAACAGATGTCCAGCCATGACTCTGTTACCTCAGTGAATGTCTGCTCCTCCAAACCTCCTACAGAGAAGAGCCGTATCACTGAAATGCCACACTAAGTCTCTGATAATTTAGCTGTGGCTTTGCATCCCAGGGGAACGGAATTATAGTTCAAGTGAAATGTATGCAATATGTAGAGATTGGCCGCATCCATATCTAAGCAGTATTTTCTTTCACTTGATGATCTAAGACCTCTGTGCTCAGAACAACTTGATGTGGGGAACCATGGAAACTAGTCAGTGAGAAAAAGAAGCAAGCACTCCCCAGCAACACATGAGCCTGGCATGGTAATGGCATATGCCTGTATTCCCGGCACTTGAGAGACTGAGGCGGGAGGATTTTCTTGTGCTGAAGACCAGCCTGAGCTCAACGGTGAGCTCAGGACCAATGTAGACTGCAGAGCAAAATCCTGTCTCAATAAATAAATAAGTACTTGAAATATCCACTTAAAGTAGGAGCTCAGTCTGGACCAATGGTTACAGATGGCAGTGTACACCTTGGAAGCCGGTGATTAGGAAATAGGAGAATATCAGAATCTCTGACAACTGGCCTCAGCCCCACCAGAAGAACCAGCACTTGAATAAGGGTGCCTGGGCAACGTTCGGGCTCAAAGATGGAAAATCTCATGATCAATATATTTTTTAAAGATGCTGAAAGCCTGAGCAGGCAGGTGGGGTTTCCAAGAATGCTGGCAAATCTACATCAGGCAGGACACGAAGACAAGCTCTGGCCTCGCTGGCTGGAGAGGCTGATTTCAATAGTTTTCCCCTTGTCTTGGTCTTATTCAGACCAAGTCTGAATAAAACAGTTTTTACTATCTGAACTGACTCACGTCAAGGGAGACAGCAATGAACGTTTGTGCGTTTTGGGTATTTTACCAATGTTTTAGTGAGTTGTGGCTGGGACGAAACACCGGCCGTCTACAACCTACAGGAGGAGAGGCTTTATTTTGGCTCATGGCTTTTAGAGAATTCTGTTTATAGTAGGTTTGCAGTCCAAGACAAAAAAGGGCATGGGGGGAGGGGCTGGGCAGAAGGCAGCTGCGTATCCTGTGGCAACCAGGAGCCGGGAGGGAGGAGGAAAGAGCTTGCCATGATGGTAAACCTCTCCACATCATGCCTCCCCCACCCACCAGGTTCCAGTCTGAGAGACTTTTGGAGGATATTTTAAATCCAAACCATAACACAGATACCTTCAAAATGTACATTTTCCCATATGTCCCTAATACTACATAACTCCGGCCACCACTTACGTAAAAGTTGTGTTTCATAATATCCGATAAAAGCACACAACAGATTTTTACAACAATGAAAAACAGGTGTCCTTACCCTCAGAAGTGTAAAGGAACTTTTTCAAGGTTTCAACACAGAGCTGGAATAGAAACTGATGTGGCTGACCTCTGGCCTGTGTATCTTATGTGATTTTTTTCACCGACAAATGTTTGAAAAGAATGATTCCCTTTGATGTCATTTTGCTTTGTAATGTTTTTAATGCAACTAATTAAATATTGGCTCTTTCCTTCCACTTGAATTTGGTTTGAACGTCCATTTGATATTTTCAAATATATTTTTCGTATTGAAGAGCAGTTTTAGGGAAATGAGGAATGATCAGAGACTTGAGACCTTAGGCCAATGAGTCGTGTGATCCCGGGAAGTCTCTAACTTCTCTAGGAAAATCCCTTTACTTATGAAAAGAGGGTTGAGGCCAGTGGCATTAGGAAAGTCTGAACCTGGAAAATTAAACTCTGAACATTTTTGAGCTCTTCCACTCCTAAGGGACTATCCAATCCTTCAACCTTCACTCTCTTCAAGTGCTTTCTGTGGTACTATTTGCAAAAGAGCTATAAGAAAGAAGATAATTTTAAGTTTGTGTTTTAGAGAAAAATGTTCCAACTCCTTGCGTATTCCAAATGAGTCAACTTCTCTCGTTTGTGTACAACTTAAGAGAGTAACAATTATGATAATTGAAGTTGACAACTGAAAGCTATCCAGAGACTCGTAGACCAATTAAAATATATGAATACAGATAGCAAATAAATAACATTCCTGTCTTCAACTAGAAACGCATTTCAATATAACTCAATGCAAGAAACTGGCGTTTTACCTTTACCCATGAAAATGCCATTAGATGATTTGAGTGAAAAAGTGGAGACTGAATTTAGTCACGTCTTTCAGGAAAGATTTGGCTAACTGCACCCTTCATAGAAGTTACCGCAAATAACAAGCACCTGCAGACTTTCAAAAAAGGTGGGATGGAATGTTTCAAGCAGGCAGCTTTACAAAATCACCTATCTCACTATTTTTGTGGCTAAGTTAAAATCTGTGTCACACCTGGAGAAAAGAAAAAGAGAGAAAAGGAAGGGATGGGAAGATTTGGAAAGAAAACCTTAATGGACTTCTCCAGCTAGGTAATTTTTTACACAATGGTAGGTGCAGACAGAATAGTTCACCACAATTCTATAGTCTGGTTTCAGATTTAATGCTGGAAATAATTCCTACATTTCTGTGAAGAGCATTACATATTCCATTCTTACCATTTAAATAATAAATTAATGTTAATGCATTTTTGCTCTCGCTTGGATGGAGAAGATGAGGAGCAGTTGATAGGCTCTGAGTTTGTAGACTGCCGTTCAACAAGATTTAAAGCATAGGCATCCCAAGTCAGCCCTTCTAAAAACAGAAAGTAGCCATCTGCTAGGACTGCAGTGCTGTGTGATGCAAAAGCACTGCGTAGTCTAGCGTAGCAGGCACAGTTTAAGGTATGCTCCGCCTTGACCAGGCTGATCCTTCCACAGACGTGGCCCTGTGTGCTTTCTACCAGGATGCTTATCTAAGGTGCCCCTACTTGTCTTTGACAAACTAATGGGGGAAAAAGAAGCTACTTATAATAATCCCAGACCTACAAGATAAAAATAAAGCCAGTGAACTCACTAGTCATCCTACAGTGAGTCTCCCTACAGTGATTCTAGCCAGCAGGTGGGATTAGGGAGGGGAAGATGCTCTGTATAAAGGCAGTTCTAGGCTGGAAAGCGAGAGGAATGAATTTATCTTAGTGTGGTTTGTTCTTTTGTGGTTTCTTTTTTATTTTTCATTCCACAGCTCTTTCCTGCTTCCGAATTTTTGCCTAACTGCAGACATTTTTTTTTGATTGTCTTTCTCCACACTGTGTTACTAGGAAGCCAAGTCTCACTGACTTCTTCTCTCACCTTTCTCTTCATCTTCTGACAAGCGCATTTTCCAAGGGGAAAACGTAGAGCGGTGGTGGCCAAAACCAGACATCCATAATTTTTTATTACGCTTATTGATATTTGAATGAAAGAACAGACATCTGAAAAGACATGCTGATTCTCCATGATTCCTAATGATTAATCCTTCCCCACTGGAAGCAGCTTTGAGAACACGATGCTATGGTTTATTCCTCAATAATTGATCAGAAACTGAGATTTTTTTTTACAAGAAAACACTTGCAAAAAAACCACTGTTAGTTGGAAAACTCAACATCCTTTCTCAAGACTTCTTTGCCCATCTCCTTATAAAGGCCAAGAAAGCTAGCTATTCCTCCAGCCTCCCAGGCATCTCAAAGCATCTATGTGAGTCGCAGGCCTTGAGATGGGTGCAGGAATCTGATGGTGACTCTGGAAACACATGTGCTTTCTTATTGAGAAAAACAAACAAGACTTGCGCCCCTACTTTCTTTCTGGCTAGATGCAGATGTCTCTAACAATGGCAGCCATCTTTGCAACAAGGATCAGGCCAAAGCTAATGTGCTAACAATGAGGAAATTAAAATTAGAAATGCATATGGAGTCCCTGGTAGTTGCACCAGGTAACTGACTACTTACACCCATGCTTATACCGATAAGAAAAGTAACCCTGAGTTTGCTTAAGCCATTGGGCTTTGGTTTTGTTTCTTATAATTAAAATTATTACAAATGATAAAGCAATTGTGTTTCTAATACCTGATGAACAAATTATGTATGGTAATTATCACATCTTGCATCCATTTAGTGTTTCCCAATGTACAAAATCATTTGCCATAGATTGTCTCATTTAATTTGTAGGATGGGATGATAAGATAGGAATTATAGTAGTTATTGTAAATTTAAAGAAAAGACAACTGAAGCTTAGAAGGTTCGAGTAACTTGTCCAAACCCATACGGAGGAATTTAGAACTTAAATCTTAGTTTCTGACTCCGACACTCAAATCAATATCATTTGCATATTTTGGATGGCAATTACTTGTCTTTGCATATTTACTGCATTTTTAATATTCCTGAAGCATTTCTTACCAGAATCGGTTAAAAATTTTTGAACTCATAGTCTGAAGTGAAATAAGGCACTATGGTAAGTCCTGAGGTTTTGAAGATAAGCAGTTTAAGGTATCCAATATATATTAAATATATCATAGGCAATATCAATATCAATTAAGGCTATCACAGACAAACAAGTTATTCTAGGTAAGGTACTGAGTGGATAGAAATGATATATTTTTATTATAACATAAAAGTAATAATAACTTTAGGGGGCTGGAGGAATGGCACAGTGGTAAAAGTGCTTGCTTGCCTTGCAAGTGCACGGCCCTGAGTCCAATTCCCCAGCACCACACCTGTAATCTCAGCACTTGAGAGGCTGAGGCAGGAGGATTGCCATGAGTCCAAAGCCAGCCTGGGCTCCGTAGTGAGTTCAGGGCCAGCCTAGGCTACAGGGCAAGACCCTATCTTTAAAAAGGAGTAATAATAATAATAATAATAATAAAGGAATAATAATAACTTTAGGGAAAACAGAGATGGAAGGCAGGGAAATGATGGAGCTACAAGAGGCAAAAACGAGGGGCACATATCACATAACAGTTTGTAGGGTTGCAATTCACAGGGCTCTAAGTTGTTCATGTCTAGATCACCAAGGTTCTCAAGAGTCCTGAAGTTTTGTAGGCATGTGGATGATTAAGAGCAATAGAAAATTTCAAGCATGGTTGCATTATATATAGAATTATATTTTTAGAGCCTTCTCTGGCATGTGGCAGTAAACTGGAAGTAGACAAGACTGGAAACAGGGGGTGAGTAGGACGCCGCGGCAGCCATCCAAGCAACATGGATGAGACCATGAACTCAAGTGACATTGTAGGTGGGATGAGAGAAAGCAGGTATACAGATATATCACGTTATATTACAATCCCTTACCCTCCCCATTTGGCCCTGCTGCACCCTCCCCAGCCCCACTAACTCCCAGTATCACACCCGTTTGGTTCTATAAAACACCTGTATTCTGAGTTTCTCATTTTAGAGAAAGCAAGTGACATTTAACCTGCATTTGACTCACTTTACTAAACATGATGGTCTCGTGTTATATAAATTTATCTACAACGCTTCGGGTCTCTCTATTTATGGTACAGCATTCCTCCACTGTGTACATATATCACATTTTCTTCTATCCACTGATCTCCTCAAAGATATTTTGGCATCATCCACATTTTAATGTTAGTTGTGCTGCTGTTTACATGGGTATACATGCATTTCTGTTACACGTTGCTTTTAACTCTTTTGGAAAGATACTCAGCAAAGGTATAGTTGGATCAAATGGAAAGTTTATCTTCAGCCTTTTGAGGAATCTCCATATATATCAGGTATAAGCATCCAGATAATCTCATCTGTGTGCCACAGTAGACACCCAGACACATGTGAATGGGTGGCTGTGCATGAAAAGAAAATAAAGATTATGTACATGTTCTTAGCTGGGGCTTTTAAGGAGCATGCACATGGTGCACATGATGTCCTCTTCCTTAAAAGACCAAGATGCCAGAGAAGGAGTGGACGGAAGTACAGAAACGTAAACAAGCACGAAAAGAAAGTCACTTCTACATTGTATGTGCTACATTCAGTCATCCTGGCAGTCATCCAGACAGAGTCTACGGTGAAAGAATTAAAATAAAATATTTAACTCAATAAACAATTCCTGACTAGAGAAACCAGTTTATGAGGGTATGGAAGTGAGCAGAGTCTCGCTGAGAGCATGTGTAGGAGAAGAGGAGAGGAGAGGAGAAAGGAAGGGGGAGGGGAGGGGAGGGGAGAAGTACACGGAGGAAACACAGACATTGACTAAACAAGCAAAAAAAAAAAAAAAGCACATTATCCAGCTAAAGAAACCAAACGGAAGGAATAAGGCAAGTGAACAAGTGAAAGCCATTTTCGGAGAGCCCTGGAATAGAATTCAAGAAACGAGAAAATGGACAATAATAATCTTTGTAATAGTATGTCACTTAGTAATAATTGGACACTCACGTTCTATGTGATATGATTGTTTTATTGGTACTATCGGCTGTTCTGATAAAAGCAAGGAATAGAGGGGCTCAACATTTGCATTTGGAGTTTGAAAAAAGCCAACATTCAAAAAAAAAAAAAAAAACAAAAGAAGGAATGTCAATCCATACCACTCAAAATAATCTACAAACTTGATGAAATATTGTCAAAATCCTGATGGCGTTCTTCATAGAACTGGAGAAAAATAACTCTAATGTTAAAATGAAATGACATTTTAAAAAATCTGAGTACTCAAAGAAAGCTTGGGCAAACAGAGCAACGCTTACCCCAAAGCTAAAGCAACCAAAGAGTGTGGTACTGGCATATAAAGAGTCACATAAACCAATGGAAAAAGCAGAGAGCCTAAAAGTAAACCTGTGTGTGTGCAACTAACCAGTACTCTGCCTAAGGGGCAAGGGCACACATCAGAAAGACGAGTCTCTTCCATAAGCATGTCTAGAGAACTGAATACCCGCATGAAAAACCAACTGAAACTAGAGTCCTATTTCTAACCATGTATAAAGACTAATTCAGGGGCCGGATTACTAAGAGTGCATTTAAGGCACTTTTCTAGCAAGTATGAGGCCTTGGGCTTGAGTTCCTGGCACCACATAAGCCGGCTGTGGTGGTACATTCTTGTAATCTCAGCACTTGGGAGGCTGAGGGAGGAGGATTGCCATGAGTTTGAGGCCAGCCCGGGCTACATAATGAGATCAGGACCATCCTAGAGTACAGAGTGAGACCC
Source organism: Ctenodactylus gundi (assembly GCA_004027205.1). Lineage (NCBI taxonomy): Eukaryota > Metazoa > Chordata > Mammalia > Rodentia > Ctenodactylidae > Ctenodactylus > Ctenodactylus gundi. The sequence continues at coordinate 96,789 of PVKB01005428.1, forward strand.
TGCTTCAAAAAAAAAAAAAAAAAATCAAAGTGGATTTAAAACTAAAATGAACACAATGAAGCAAAGAAGTTACGGTAAGAAATTGTAAGCAAATTTCAAGTCATTGGAATGAAAATCTCAACCCATCAGACTAAAGCAAACATGGACAACGGGACTATATCAAACTGAAAATCTCCAGGGAAAAAGAAACAATCAATAGAGCAAATACACAAGCTACAAACTTGAACAACTATTGCAAATTATACTTCTAACAAGGAATTAATGTCCAGAGCATAGGAAGAACTCAATTCAGTACTAAAATTAAACGAATCAGATTTCTAATGTGAGCAATCACTCTCAACAGACGTGTCTCAAAGGAAAACATAGTAATGACCATAAAGTATTTGAAATACCATGTAATTTTGCTCACAAGTGTAGTAATAAAGGTTGGTATCACAGAAGTTAAATGTGGGATAGTGGTTGCCAGAGGCTGGAGAGGGAAGATTAGAGAGTTGGATTAAGAAAGATGGATGGAGGAATATTATTTTACAATGAGAGAGGAGGAAAAGTTTCTGGGGTTCTGGTGCACAGCAGGGTGATGGCAGAAAGTGTTCATACAGTGTACATTTCCAAAAACTAAAGAAAGGATTTGTGAACACTTCCACCAGAAATAAATGGCAAATGTTTGAGAAGACACAATTTGCATATGATTAACATGTCCATGTATGAAAACATCACATGAAACCTCATAAATATGTACCATGTGTAATGTGTCAGTTTCAAAATAAATAAGGATAAAATTTCAATCCAGTGATGTGA